>JAQPPZ010014764.1:0-131031 GCA_028583015.1 Wollemia nobilis | reverse complement strand
TGATGCTTGCATTTTTTGAATATTTGGGAGTTTGATATCCTAGAAAAGCAGGCACTGGCAACATTATGTGATATTTGCATTTTCTCCTTGTGTTGGATGATATTCTTATCATACCCCTTTAGATCTTGGTACCACCAAGCAATTATATCAGGGTATTCCTTGCATAGGGCATGAATCTGTTGAAGCTCTTTGGTTGTGCAGTTGACCCCTACCTTGATAACCTTTCCTGGTTGTAACTCTAGGTCCATGAACTCTTTTTGGTCCACCTTGATCTTGTGGTCGATAGACCTATCATTTCGATCAAAAAGGCTCTTTAGTGTGATCAATCCCTTCAAGATGTGGTTATTTTTCAACTAGATCAATCCCTCGTGGTCTACTTCATTCAGAGTCTACTCTTCGATGGAGGATGCTTCATTCACCAAAAAATTGACCAGCTGCTCATCATTGTTGAACACCTACTAGTGGAGTTTTTTATTGGGAATGGAGGGCTTGTAGATAAGCCTTACTATCTT
Source organism: Wollemia nobilis (assembly GCA_028583015.1). Taxonomy (NCBI): domain Eukaryota; kingdom Viridiplantae; phylum Streptophyta; class Pinopsida; order Araucariales; family Araucariaceae; genus Wollemia; species Wollemia nobilis. Next base: position 130,519 of record JAQPPZ010014764.1, on the reverse strand, counting down.
TGGTTTATGCATCATATCATCCACTGGTGAAAATCGGGTGTCGATAGAGGCTAAGATGTCTGTAAGCTTCTTCTGATCTCACGAAATTGACTTGATGTTTAGAGCGATGAAGGATTCGAGAAAATCCCATACCCTATTACAGTACACCTTTACATAGTGTTTCTTAGAGATGCACTTACTGGTAACTTGGTTGCATATTAATTTGGAGTCTTCAAATATCTACAACTATTTTATGTTGAGCTTTTTAGCTTTCTTGAGTCTGAGGCACAAAGCCTCATATTCTACTACATTATCCGTACAACTCCATGCGAGCATGTATGAATAAGCCTTATGCTTTACTAATGGTAAAATGATAGTGATACCATCTCTTACATCGTTCTTACATTGAGCACCATCAAAGTACAACTTCCATAGCTGATCGAGTGTCGAGGACTCTTCTATGGGTGTTTTTTTTGTAGCCCTTTAAGGCTTTGTCAATGAATAACAACCCAAATCAGTTCCAATGATAGAATTAAAATTTATCATAGAAAACTCTTCTTCAACCCAAATATTGCCAAGGGATTCCTCCATCATGTCTATTGTTTGCATTTCTTCTACCATTAGGTTGACAAATACTGAGCTCTTTTCCTCATCTTCAAGCTTTTCAACAAGAAAAGTTGTAGGCTTCTCATTGAAGAGCTTGAATTTTTTCCCCTTGAATGGGATCTCCATGTGCAAGTAGTGGAGGTAGAGATAGCCTCCCAACTTAGCTGTGAATTCTTGTGAGATGCACATACTATAGTATGGCTCTAAGTCAACTACCATGGTCTCTTGGATAATCATGACCTGAAACATTTGGTGGAGTTGGATGGGAACATCTTTGATAACCCCTACTATCTTTATGGGAGTTCCATCTAGCTGCAACACTCCAATATTGCTTTGGATGTACTCCATGACCTTGATTTCATAGATTACTTTGGGTATGACGGTCGTCGTAGCACTTGAGTTGATCATGTAGTTATGCATGACCTACCCTTCCATCTGAAGGGAAAGGTTGAATGGTGGAGGTTGATTCTTACCTATGGCTAAGGTCATCAACAGTGATGCAAACACTATCTACGTTAGCTTATTCTATTTATCCTTAGAATATTTGAGAGATTCTTGCAAAGGGTCAACTTGACCTAAGAGTTGGAGAGAATCGTAGAGGCTTACCTTAGTCGGAGTCCTTTTAATTTCTTCGATGATGTTATATGTCGAAGTGCTCGGTTCTCCTACTCCCTTCGTAGTCTCATACGTCTTTTGATACTATTGTGTGGCATCAACCCACTGGTTCTTGGTCAGTGAGGGATATTTGAGTTTTTCTCTAGTCTCATCTTGTGTTTCTGCCTATGGATGAGATGTTGGTGCTTTGGACTAGAGGACCTTTTCTCTAGTGCAAGGTGGTAGGTAGTCCTTCAGCAGTTCAGGTGACTTTGAGGTTACCATTGTATTGGAAGCTTTTGTTGAAGGTTGTGCCTTTTGGATCCATGTCTTGGGTGGCATTGGTACCTTCAATAGCTCCATTTGAATCAGATTTGCCTCAATAGCTTTCTTACCAGCTCTAGTGAGGATCGAGACTTGCTCATTAGAAGACATCATAAAATTATGACCAGCTTCTCGGATTATGTTGACTTGCTCGTAAGCACCGTCGTACAACGTCTAAAAATAATTAAGGTGTGTCATTTAGGTTTCTTCACATGATACCTACTCTTTCATGATTGGGGGAGGATGAAATATTTTCTATTGAAAACCTTGGTCATCCTATATCTTACTCATGATGGTCATTTGATTCACTATAGTCTTCATGTATACCTTCACCTCTTGCAGCTCCTTGGCTTGGGCCTCATTCACAACTGCCTGATTGGAAACTGCTTGACTTGTGGATAATGGCAATGGGGTCAATGGTGTAGGTAGCACTGGATATTAGATAAGAGTTGGTAGTTGGGCAATTATAAGTACTTGATACTCTGGTATAGGCATTTGTAATTTTGGAGTGGACACCATTTGATACTAAGAGGATGGATTCCATGGTTGGTTAGGATACGTTTGGTATGTAGGCAGAGCGGATGCTCTCGAGTACATATTTTATGGAAAATTTGGATAAATAAGGGTTGTTGCCTTGGGAGGTAATTTCTCAATAGCTATCAAGTCAACTTCCACCTTCTGGGTCTACTCGTAAAGAGCATGGAATGTATTGATATTAGCATGTCGGATGTTCATGCTAATATCTGAGTGAAAAGCTCTTAAGTAATAAAACATGACCTTCTCAGGTGTGGGCTAAAGGTCGTCTGTGACTCTCTGCCATGTTGTCATGAACCTAACATTGAAGTCGGCTATATCTTCCTGAGGATGCCTTTGAATAGTCATGAACTGGTGCAATAGAGATAAGGGGTCTGCTTGTTCATTGAAGCCCCTTATTAGCTATCCAGCCAGTTGACCCCATGAAGTAATGGTACCGAGTAGAAGGGACCAATACCAATAAATAAGCTTACCTCTTAGTTAAAGAACCAGCAACGTCACCATGATGTCTTCGTTGGTGATTTTATGGATGGTTTCCAGTCTTGTGACATCTTGGATGTGCTCATGCACTATCTTCCTTGTGCCATCGTAAGTAGGTAGAGCTTTCAAAGCTATGGGAAACATCGTGTGTTGGTCCTGTAAGGCAAGTGGTCCCATATGATTCTATATTATGAACTTCCTAGGTAGAGCCAGTTGCACCATGTTGGGAGGTGGATTGGTATGAATAGGCAGAGTTGGTACAACTTGCTGAGTCGAAACAATTGAAACACCCAGAGTACCTGATTAAACGTTTGGTGGAGTCGAAGTATACTAATGATCCAGGGAATTTAGTAGATTAGAAGGCAATATGGTCACTATGTTGTCAGGAGTTGGATTCTGCATTCAAGAACAACTTCTTACAATGATGTCTTGACAAGAGGATTGTTTGACTCGACCACCCTAGGATGTTAACTAAAGCATCAATGTCAAGCTCATAGAACTCGATTTCTTCTTTTGTGTTTCTAGATCTCCACATCGTACGCATGAAGGCATGAGTTTTTACACTGGTCTACAAGATTCGAAGGTATTTGAGTTCAGTAGAGTCACTAAATTTTCATATTGAACAACGCTAATATGAACATAACTTATTAATACTAATAAAACATAGGACGTTTGCATCCCACCAAGCGTTCCAGAAACTATTGGTAATCGAACCGGCCTAAATACAAATTTTCTAAGTCTACAACACCCTAGGTCTGCTACCAAGAATTGAATGCCTGAAGGAAAGGGATTTTCTCCATGGTAATATCTAGTAGGTTTGGTTCTAAAAATAAAAAGAGGGGATTGGAGATAAGGGATGGAAAGATACTAAAAGGGTTAAAATGATGAAAAGGAATGGTAAATGGTCGAAAGGTAGAAAAGAGGGGTGATGGACCGAAAGAACGATAGATATCCTAGCTACTTGAACCAACAACAATAAAAACAAATGACCTTTAGCAAAAACTAGCATAAAATTCTTAGAACTGTGTAAAATCTAGCAAGTATTCCAGAGATTAGCCCTCTATTAATAGTGAAATCCAGAAAATAGAATTAAACTAGTAGTAAAGAAACTAGTTTAATAGAAATGATAGAATAGAGAGCAAATTTCAAATTATAGAGCTGCTTCTCTAGCAGAAGTTATCCATCCTAATTACAGAGAAGAAGCCAACTTTTATAGAAGAATTTTTTTGCTCAAAACATTATTGCCCAACCACTCCCGTGATGGGTAGACTTAATCTCGATGATAGCTGGAAACAATCAATTTTAGCCTTACCGATGAAACAGTCAATCTGGACTTACAGAATAACTTGATATTGAAGCCATAAGGTTTTGACAATAATTTGAAATAGTTAATTTAAATCCATATAATATAAATTGGAGTTGGTTTGAATTGCCCATGGTAGATCTGTGATAGTTTCTCTTAGTCCTTTGTTTGAGGAGGGGAGCCTATGGAGCACTTTCGTAGGAGCGCTCCACCTATGGAGCGCTTTCGAAGGAGTGCTCCACCTATGGAGTGCTTTTACTTTTTACTTCATTAACTGAGTTTCACATTTTGCACTTACATTATAACTTTTTGACACCCTATTTTACCTTTGCCTTGGATATGCGCTCCTCTAGTGGAGCGCTTTGGAGAAGAGCTCCACTTGTGGAGCACTTTCTAATTTGACCACATTTGACTTTTAATGCATCTTTAACAAAAAAACTATCTTTATGTTTTTTGCTCACTCTTCCCTCAAGCGTTCCTAAAGTGGTGCGCTTTGGAGGAGCATTTTCCTAGCGGAGTGCTTTGTTTTTTGACCATAAGTTGACTCCTTTTTTCCTTTTCTCCAAAACTTATTTTATCTTTCCTTTGTATCAGGGAGGTGGACTATCGATGGGACGTTTTAGGCTTTTGACTGATTTCAAATTTTACTTGCTTTTTTAGCCAGTTTTTTTCTCCTTAAGCCTTTTGAGAGCGTGCTCCACTGATGGAGTGTTTTTGAGGAGTGCTCCATTGATGGAGTGCTTTGGAGGAGCGCTCCACTGATTCTTACACTTAGCCATTTTTACACTTATTTCTTCTCTTGTTAAAGTGTTGCCCCATTAGCGAAGCACTTCCCAAATTGATCCTTGCAGTGGAGCATTGTAGTCTACACCATGCTCAACCATGTTCTCCAACACAAAATCAATTTCTCTATTTTTGTTGTTGCCAGGGTGATTTTATAATTTTAACAAGAAAATAAAAAGAAATTCCCAAGCCCAAGCGTAGGAAATTGCAACCATATGTTGAAAGTATGCAAGGCTTTTCAAAGACAAAGGAAAGGAAGTGAAAACATCAGAACATGCCCATGCTAAAATATTCACAATTTTACATGCAACATAACCAAGAAAAATATAGAAAACGTAGAAAGGTGCAACAAATATAAATAACCTCATAATGTAAGAAAAATTCAACTTTTAAACAAAATGAGACAACCGGTGAAAGCACAACAACGCAACCATATCTTAACCATTTTTTATGGAATAAGAAAAGTTTACAATGAATGGTCTCAAAACTGTATCCAAATTGAAAATTAGTGACTGTGTGACAACATTGGCAACATTTAGTAGGCTTTATATTAGACATGACAACTCAGATATTATTTTCATTTTAAAGCATGAGTGCATGTTGTTTAAGTACATCCCATGTAATGAAAAATATGGTATTTAGTCGTAGGGGACAATGCGATGATTTGGGATTTATCTCTTATTCGAAAGGTCCAAAGTTAAAAAAGTGGTGTGTGTGGGGTTGTGTGTTAAATTATAGTGGTAAGGGCTTTGGCTTCTATTTTAGAGGTTCAAGGTTCAAACCCCACTCAATATGAGGGGACCAGGACCCCTCATAAAAATCAATGTAAACTCAATTTTTCTTTGAGGGCTAGGTGGATTGGTAGGTGTTTGTTTTATCAGAAACTTACCAAGAAGAAACTCAGGTTCAAACATTAGGGTAGCTTGTATGTAAATCTAGTAGTTTGATCTAAATGTTTTGAGTGCACACCAAATCGATGATGAAAATACGAATCTCAAATGACCAATGGTCTCATTCACACGTGGTCAACAATAACAAGCCAAAATAGGTTTAATGGGAGCAACCCTTGTGGTTTGAACCCTGCACTTATTAGTTACTAAAAATAGTGAGGTTGTGGCCAACTCTCCTATGTAACCAAAAAACAAATCCTATTGATAAGCACAACTCTCTCCCTTATGAGAGGTCATGGTGGGATGGGGATATCCCTGAGCATTTTCGTAGTGGTTTGTCACACTAACTAACTAAATAAATTAATGGTATTTGTCATCATCCTATTTAAACACATAGTTATACATTTATATAGTGTTATTGTCATGACATCTTATATACAATTTTATTAAAATTATATTTTAATATTTTTTTAGTTACTTTAACTATCATATTTTAACATTTTATTTTTAAATATATATTATTTTCACTAATTTATAATATAATAAATTATAGTTAACATATATATTATATAATTAATGATTACTAATTATAAATAAAAATTATCAATAATATTTATTTTTTATTTTTAGATTTATTATCTCATGCATCACTATAACATCACAAAGAGATGGTGTTAAATTAATAATTAATAAAAAAATGAGACCTAGCGTTAGAGCGACTTCTATGATATTAATTTATTTTCTTTTGTTGGATAATAAGGGGTTGTACTCATGTCCCATTACATATCTCTTATTTAGAGCTTGAGATTTTACAAATAGATACACTTCTCATCTCAATTGAGATGCTATAGCTAGAAACCTACATAATTTTACATGAAATATTTGAATTCTTGATTTTTATTTTTTTTTATCTTTTTAAATTTTTGTTTGAATACAATTACTCCATAACTTAACATCTTTCTTGATATTTGTCTATAAAAGCATTCACAATGCCAAAAATTCACCTCTACTATTTATGCCTTGCATCTTAGTAGAGTAATATTTCCAAAACATCACACTATCATAGTTCAATTTACCAAATATGGATTGCTAGTTTCCTTCCTCACTAAAGTCATAGCCCTTCATTTGCTCTTCCTATTGTTCAAACCCTAGTCGGTAAATATTTGCAATTTTATTTTTCATGACTTGAAAAATCATCACTACCCTTGTTTCAAATGCTTGACTTTATATGGTTGTATTTCCCTCAATATCGCTCAGAGTTTTGTATATGACCACTCATTTTAAATATATTCAAATTTTGCACAAGTTGGTCCAAGAATCGGTTGAATCGGATAACTCTTCGCGAAGATATGGCCCCTAAAAGATGAGACATTTTTTAGGAGAAATCCATAATCCTTTGCACTTTGCAATTTCATTTTTTGTGACTTGAAAAATTGTCATTGCACTTGTTCTGAGTGGTTGAATTCACAGGGTTGTATCCCCCTCAATATTCCTCGGATTTTTGTATATGGTCACTCATTTTAAAGCTATTCAAATTTTGCACAAGTTGGTCCAAGAATTAGCTGAATCGGATAAATCTTCGCAAAGATATGGCTCCTAAAAGATGAAATATTTTTTAGGAAAAACCCCTAATCCTTCGCACTTTGCAATTTTATTTTTCTCATTGTAAACGGACTTCCATGCTCCTTCAACCTTCCCAGCCTTCCCTTGCATCTCCTTTAACTGGCCCAACCTTCCATGCTCTTTCAGCCTTATTATCCGTCCACGATCCTTCAACCATCCCAGCCTTCCACCCAACATCTCATTCTTTTGTTGTAGCTCCTTCAACCAACCCAGCCTTCCACGCTCCTTCAGCCAACCTAGCCTTCCACGCTCCTTCAACCAACCTAGCCTTCCACGCTCCTTCAACCAACCTAGCCTTCCACGCTCCTTTAGCCTTGATACTCCAAAAATCAATTCATCAATCAACCTTCCACACTCCTTCAGCTTTCAAAGTTGTTAATCATTAAAACATCAAACCATTTACCAAACCCAACTCCCTAAAATTTAGACATAATAAAAATTTATTTATTAAATGTTAAGTTAAACTAAAGATACAAATAAATAATATAATATAATATAAAACCTATGAAAGGGAATGGAAATTTTCCAAAGTACTCAAATGAGATGGGATGGTGGAGGTAAGGTATATATACCACGGAGAATCAACCAAGAATGAAAGCGTGCGCCATATAACTTCATTTAACAAAAATCAAACTTATGCTTTATTTATTGATTTTTAATATTTCGTAGGCATATCCACCACACAAATTCTTCGTTTATTAAACACTTATAGTTTTTCGTAGAAATATCCTATTTCCGTAATCTAGCACGCATATTCCTGCTCATCCAACACTATAGTGTATTACAAGCAGAAGAGCATGATCTGCATCGTTCGTCTTTTTGAATGGATTCATATATATATACTTGTATTTGATGTGAGATAGTTTTTTTTATTACTTAGAGTTTAAGTCTTTGGGTTTTTTATAATTTTGTTTTTGTTTATGGGATGCGAGGGGAATCAGAAGTCTTTCAAGATTGGTATTAATGGTGATAGCATACACTCAGTGGATTCAAGTTAGACTATTACCTTTACATGAATTTACAAAAATTTAAACCTAAATCTCTTTTTAAATACTACAACTTATCAATCCACCTAATTTTTAAACTACTTTTGATAACATCTATCAAAATCCTATATTTTAGGGCCACTGTCTTAGATGTAAATAATCGCGAACAAACATTAAACAGTGTATTTAAAACTCTTATTCTTTGATGTGAACCTAAACTCTTTTCAAGGAAACTCCGTTAGAGAAGTTACACATGAGGCACAAGTGTCCGTGTTTTGCAAGGCAAGCTTTACAAGTCAAGTGAATAAAGAGGTTAGGTAGGTTGATTATAACACTCTCGTTGGTATACATACGGGCGATATGATTGTGACGACATTGAATAGCTGATTCACTAAAGATTCCGCAATCGGATCTTAATCTTCTGTGTAAATAAACGATGGTGGGTCAAGCTGCCATTGAATGTTCAACGTCCTTGACCCACCATTGAATGTTCAACGCCCCTTTTCAAGTGGCATTATAAGGCAATTTTTTTTTAATATCTAATTGACTCGTTTTTCCTATAATTATTTATTTATAAAAGTAAATAGATGATGTGCATGGGTATATCTGGAGTAAGGTATATGCGTTTGTCAACTTAATATGAAATGACAACCACCTAACGAGGTATGGCTTGCTTCACGTGTGTTGTCACATCAGATTTCAATGTTTCTGTAAGTCATGGAATTTGGAAGGACATTTAGCAAGGGGATGATTCCTGGCTAGTGCAGTTTAATGGCCGAGTTAGGAGATTTTGTTGGTTAAAAACGTTTATAATTGTTACTTCATCTCGTGAAAGTAAAGTGCAAGCATTTGCGCGTATGTATGTATGTATGTATATATATATATATATATATATGCCTTTCCCATCTCTTATGAGGGACAATCTTGCACCTTAACCGCTGAAATTAGTATGGGCGGATTGAGATAAAAGCCAGAATTCCGTCGACCCCATTTTCTTGATTAACGAGCCTGACATTAAAGGGAACACAGCTTTGCACGAAGAAGCTGAAGTATTGTGTAGGCCTCCTATTGCAAAATGCATGCTGTTAAAAATATTGCGTTGTAGTAGGAGAAAAGAATATGTAAAATGTTTTGCTTGAAAAAGTACAAAAGTTGTTTATAGATAATAATAATTAAAAAAAAAATGGTTGTGAAAATAGAAAAGGAAGATAATAATTAAAAAGATAGATATAAAAAGGTTTGTTATAATTAATATATAGTTATAAAAATAGAAAATAATAATTTAGAAGGTTCATCTTTTGTTTTATGGTCTTTCTTTTTGTCATATGTGAAAGCACGAGATTTCGGGCGAAGGAAACACTACTTGCGATGCATTCAAAATCAAATACACTTAAGTCCTAAAAATGTAGAATGCATGAAATGAAAGAGACGCATTGAAATGAGATACAAGCAAATGGAGAAAACACAGCCCTTTTATTAAGCTCTCTTGATCTCTGTTACAAAGACGCCTCCTCCCTTTTCAGGGGCTAGGAGCGTTAGAAGAATTTTATTACAATCAAGACTCAGTGTCCCTTTTTCCGCGTGCCCACACTTGAGATGGGGGGGCCAAGACGATGCCGTCGCTGATGTTGATGAGTCCTTGACCTCTGCTGCTCCTCCTGCGAACAAAGAAACAGTGAAGATGTCAGTAGCACCTGCTGCACATAAGAAGTGTTTGTTCTCTAAAATCGCCAAAAGATGCATACAAACATTTGTTTGAAACAGTGAATAAAGTGAGTCCAAATGACCTGAAAACCTGACAGAGGACAAAAGACATCACCAGAGGGCCACTGCCATTGAAACAGTCGGCCAATCTGCCTTCAACTGGAATTCATCCACGGGCGGGACGACTCGAGCGCTATTCGTCCCTGGGTGGGACGAATTCTACTGTGTTGGAAAAACCGAACTGACACCGCTCCAATGTCGACTCTCGAGACCTCCAAAACACCTGCAAATAGGGGGGTTATGTAATTGTGGCCATTTTGGGACGACCCAGATGGTCGGATTCTCCCAATTTGGCCTCTATCCTCGGGAATTCGATATCGCCACCTGCAAGTTAGTAGGACAACAAAGCGACAAAATGCATGATAAAATCTGATCAAAATGTTATGAAATTGAAGCTATGAGTTAACCAGACAGAATAACATAAGATGCAACATGAACAAATAATCTAGAATGCTTTAGAATAAAACTTAGAGAGTGCGGGGGTGCCCAAGTGGGCCTCCCACCATTGGCACTTGATTCCGACGCCAATCCACTAGGGATGGGCCCAAAACCTCTTAGGATTGGGATGTCTGCAAATTGGTGGTGTAAGGTGGTCAAATTTTGGATTTGGGTTGGATCCACGCTTCCAAAATCCACCCAATAACCTCCCTTGCGAAAGAGATTAGTGGATGTGAGAAGGTGAATCAAAAAGATGCAAGTGGGTAATCAATCGGACAGCACTTCGTTGCTTGAAATCACCTCCAATCCGTTCTTTGGGGTGAGAAAAGTCCCACCTTTTATAGACCCATGGGGTCTCTTTTGAGAGGGAAGCATAAGCGCCATGTGTTGGTCATAGGTGCCATGTGTTGGTCATAGGTGCCATGTGGTGGTCATGTCTTCCCATGAGGGAGGGGAGTCCTCCATGACTTGGGCTTTCATAAATGCCCTTGTGATAGTCCTCTAACGGCCTATCTATCCACCCACACACGCGTGCGAGGCATGAGTCATCAAGCGATCGTCTCGGGCTGCCACTTGGCGCCATTCTTCTTTTTGCCCGTTAAACTTGGAATTCGTCCTTGGGTGAGACGATTTCAGAATTCGTCCCTGGGTGAGACGAATCCCAGTTAGTATTCATCCCTGGGTGAGACGAATACTGAGAAAAGTGTCTAAATGTACCAAATTGCCTCTTGACCTTACAAAATTGCTATGAAAGTGGTTAGGACCACTGTTTGACCTCTGAGGGCTGCCCTGGGGGCTGTGTTTGTCAAAGCGATCAGTGTTTGCGGTCACATAATTGGATTGGTGCTGTTTTGGTGTCTACAATATGGTTCTTTGGTAGAAGGTTTATTCACATCAATTAAATATATATTTTGTTGTAACATAGTCCTTATGCTTTATGTGCCTTCATTTTTTCTTAAGTTAGACGTTTGACTTGGATGATGTTTGAAATGGAAGTGATTTTTATGGAGGTTTAAAATTACTTTTATGTTGTGAATTTATCTTTAGCAAGCCTAGCTAATCTTATAGTTGCCATCATATTGTTTGACTTGAGCATCTTCACTTTAGCATGAGTATCTTGCTTTATTCCACTAATGAATCAACTTTGGAAAATCTCAGTCAATCCTTTAGGGTGATTTGTCAAATTTTTAAACTGTTTGGTAATCATGGATACATGTTGTTTATCTTAACTTTTTGGGGGCTATAGTGGAATATTTATACTCACTACGTTCAAAATAGGTGATAATTTTATTTCAAATTCAGCCCAAGTAAGCCATACATGCATATTCTCTAATCATTGGTATTATTGACCTGCTTTCTATTCTAGGTTGAAATATGCAATAGCAAGCCTTTGGTTATTACTGGCATGAAGAGAAAAATATTGTTTACGCTAATACAACCAAATGGTTGGATCCTCTTCATCAAATTTTAGAAATTCTAGCTTGGGTATTCTCTGAATTGTATTGAGAGGTAACATATTCCATGCTCTACCTTTATAACTACCATCTTGACTCCTTGGTGTTTATCCTACCAAAATCTCTCATTTTACATCTAGTTTTATTAAATGACTCTTAAAATCATCAATTTTATCCAATTTGTCTAATTTAGATAGTGACTAAAGGATTTGTGACTAAATGTATTCAATATATTTCACCTAGTTGTCTTATCACTTTAGCTCTTGGGTAGCTCTAATACCACCAACCACTTTTAGTCACATGAGGATCTCCAAAATTATTTATTAGAGTTATATGTCAAAATGAGCTCTAAGAAAGGATCAAAATGGACTATACTACAAAATAATGATTTTCAAAAGGTAGGGTTTCTAAAGTGAATTTTTGACGTTAGGTCTCAAAACAATACTCAAAAAAGGGATCATAATGGGCTATATCACAAAATAGTAAATTTTAGCTTTTAATATTTTTTGTGATTACTAATAACTAATTAATCTATTGATAGAGTACTTGCAATTGATTGCTCCAATTGCTAGACTGGTTATTCTCCACACTATCAAATTGGGAATTCTTTATATTGTTAGATTAAATATTCTCTATCCTTTTAATATATATATCCTTTGTATTGTCAGACTATATATTCTATATACTATCACACCAAATATTATTTGCACTATCAAATTATGACTAGAGTAGTCTCTTATATAGTATGTTGAAGTATAATTTTAGTTTTGACTAGAAAATAACTTAAAAAAAGGTTTCAATAGGATAATTTAAGTCAATATGTGTTTAATTTCATGGGATTTATAATATTCAACCATGTTCATGTTCAATTGCTAGCTCAATATTTTAGAACTCTAACTATGGAGGATTACACCATACCCATAGCCACACTATTCATTTTTAAGGATACTATGAGAGAATTCCTAGGATTAATTGTTTACTAGTACACCATAGAACTCAAATGACTAATATATTTCTATAGGTGAAGGCTTTTTATTTTCCTAGGGTGTCTCCCTATATACTCGAGGGTACATGGAAGCTCACATCTATATATAGGTATTATCTGAGGCTTGTATATTAGAGTTTGATCACCCCTCATCTCACTAGATGCTTTATAAAAAATCTAGCTTAGCCAAAAATAACATCGCCTTTGTGATATTTTAAAATCTCTAACGTAGGGATTCTAACCTAATAGACTAAAAATAGAAAAAAAAAATTGTAAAGATACTTCAATGGAAAATGAAAAAACAATTATAAAATAGAAAAATGGACAAAAGAACAAGAATTATTGTTATTGCTATAGAACATGGTCTTGGAAAGAGCTCTAATACCACATTTTAGGAACCTTGATATAAAAATAAGAATAAACTTAATAGAAATGTAAGACTTAACGAAAATTTTTATAAACTAAATGACCATGAAAATAAAAATAACAAAAGTGCTAAAAAAATTGGATGGGAATACAACAAAATTATATTAATTAAGAAAACAAATATCAGAGGACTCTTTAAGGGGGAAACCTCCTTGAAAGCAAATATCTGATACAATGTGAGAGAATATGAGGTATATTCTTCTCCAAACCCATGTCCTTATATAGACTCTTAATTATCCTAACTCTAATGCTCAAGTGCATATGAAAGAGGCGATCCAAGATACTAAATCTTGTAATCAAAGTAAAGGTTAATGATAATGGGCCCATACACACTAGGCACCTAATGTGTAAACATACACCAACACTAGACAAGTGTATAACAATGGTTGTGTTAGAGTATGGTCCTAACAATGAAGGCTATGCATTATAGAAGCAAGGTCCCACATATGAGATAAGAAAGATGAAGATATGGTTCTTAAAAAATAGAGTGGAACTCGTGAGTAGTGATTTACTCTATTACACCTTACAAGCATAGCAATAGGTTATATATGTAGTTTGGTAGGATGAGTAGTGTAAGGATGATAAAATGTCTATCCTTTTGGGTGGATTGCTTGTCCTTCCTTACCTCAACATGTACACGGTATATTTACACAATAAAAATAAGGGATAAAATATAAAATAATACTTGCAAGTCAATTTATCAACTGGTTATACACAACAATAAATATTAATACTTTTACATGAAATAATAATGATAAAGCAATAACAATCATTTTCTAACTAGCTACAACAAATAATAAATCAACCTTACATTCTAAATAATTGTAAATATGTTATTATGAGAAATAAAATTACATTACACTAAAAGGAATTATGAGTAAAATGACACAAAAAATAGTATACTAATGTTTCCATGCATTAGCAAGGTGACCATGGATTCAAAGGAGGCGTAGAGTCCTACCCATAGGGAAATGTAATAAAAGTATCCATGGAAAAGATAATGAAAAGTGTTAGCACTTTTGGGGGCTACTAGAATCAAGATAGATGAGGCAAATCCTTGATTAGACAGTCAATCCCTAGTTCCTTTTATGGTGATTTTGAAAATGAATAAAAATGATCATACATAAAAGCATGCAAGCTATGAATGAAATAAGACTAGACAATGATAATTTACTGTAATAACTAAATATACAAGGAGAAGAATGACATCAAAAAATGCATGAGCCATTAATCATTAATGATAGTTCCTAGCAAGAGGTTGAAAATATTCTATTAGTGTGAGCATTAGTTGACCAACATTCATTTTTTAATTAATTCATTAACCCACCCCTTTCTCAAGAGGGGTATTTATACATAAAAAAATAAAAATTGTTTTTTTAATGTTGTAGGAGTTGTGACATCGATCTGAACTATTATCTGCATTGGATCATAGCCATTAATCTATGTTAGCTAGAAATGATAGTTGCTCTAGGCATATCATTATGATTAGGTATGGTTAATAAACATAGGCTTGTGTTGGCTATCACAATAAATCTCTAGAATAGGTTACATATTAAAGAGCTCAACGGAAGTATTTTGAGGTTTTCACCTTTTTAGTTAATAAGTGAATATTTTGATCGATACTATATTTAGGTTGTTTTCAAAAAACTAGTTGGACATATTTACTATTGGTTGCAGTATGGAACACTTATTTTATAAATGCTTTTGACCATTAGAAATACTACATATACCATAATCTATCATAGATGATTCTTCATTCTCTTTCACACTATAGATCTTAGTGATAAGCAATAGTAGGAAAGCAAGAAAGTATGCATGTTTTCAAAGGGCTATGGGTGACACAATTAATATCTTAGCATATCAAGACCATATACTCAATATGGCTATGATTCACAACTCAATGAAAGATACACAATTCTCAAAAAAAATTGTTGTACAAAAACAAATCCACACTCAAGGGGTCAATTTGTAGCATAGGGATCATTTAACATTTTGAAAGCTAATGTGCATTGGGGAAACCAATCCATAGTGCAAAAAATATAGGGTATCATGGATGAGTAATATGGTTGTCAATGTGTTAATCAATACCAAGGTTTGTGAAGTTGACAAGACACAAAAAGACATGCTTGCCTCAAGCATTAGAGCATTAAACAGGTGAACTAGAGGTATGCAAAATTGGGTATTCATATTTTACCTCTCTTTGATGTGTCTATTAACATAATGGATGCATAAAATACTAGTGAAAGTGCCCCAATTTCAAGGGGATATTTGTGAAGCAATAGTCCTTGAATTTTCACAGGCTAGAAAATATTTTTAAAAAATGGAGGTCTTAGAACTTAGAACAATGAGGTACCAAGGAAGTGCCTCTTCAAGTTTGGAGGAAATTGGAGGATTTTTGTAACATATCGAAAATATAAAAAGAAAAAATGAGGTATTGGCACATGAAAAATGACAATAAAAACATATGGAGGAAAAATAAGGTACAAGACAATCAAGTGAGGAAATCCAAAAATAATGTGAAGTGATTGTTAAGCCATGAGTTTTAAGACAATAAGTAAGGAAAGGATGAATGTGTTGAGAAATACTACATTATTTGGTACATGATGATGTACCCCCATGGTGCCTTCATGGTATATTTTTAAACAATATATTAGGGTTGATTCTATAGTTTAGAGTGTGATTTATATTTCTTCTTTTATGTAAGTGTCAATGTGTAATAAATGCACAAGTATCTTATATGTAAAAATGTAAATATGTAATGTGAGGATGTGCATAAGTTTCGTATATTAGGAGTGTATGTAGAAGTGTAAGAGTCATGTGTGCAAGTATCTTAGATTCAAGTATCCATCTAGTATGGAAATGGTAAGTTGAAAATGCAAGAGTCATAATATTTGGCATATGGAGAGCAATAGTCAAGTACTTGAAGAGTCATATTACTATGGCTATATTATGGAGACAATGCTCCATAGGAAAATATATGACAAGATAAGGGAAGAGAGGAGAAGAGGAATCTAATTTATATTGTAATAGGAGTAATAAATATTGTATACATAATTTTGAGCAATTAATATTATAAGTTTTCTTCATGTATAGTTCATAAACAATTCAGGATATTCACATTCATATTTTAGTATATTAGAGAATGTTATTTGATTTAATATATAAGACTTGATATACATATAAATTTTCTCATATTATTATACTCATATTATATGAGTATTTTGACCTTTAATATTTTGGTTATTTTATTTTGGGACCTATGTGATAACCTATGATATTTTGTGGTAGAAATACTTAAAACCAATAGTGGTATCAGAGCTACCACCAAATTATATTTGGCTTGATAGATTTTATTTTATTAGCCACAATTATTAATTAGCTTTATCCATTTTTGATAAAATTAATTTAGATTATGTCCACTTTAAAGACAGTGAAGACTTGGACTCTATTTTTAAATATCTTATTGTGTAGAGCAAGCTAGGGTCTTTCCACTAGGTTGAAGTAAAACCAATGAATACTAGGACTCAACTACATTGAATATATAGGTAAATTTTTCACCTACATCCATATTCGAATATGGACATGAATTTTATATCTATAATACACTGCATGTTGTTATAATAGGCTACCAGACACTTGAAGTGGTAGTTAGATCAAGAGAAGCGAGTCAAAACTTTTTTGAGTATCAAACCATTGCCTAAAATCCTAAGGTAGTGATGTCGACAAGTTCCATCACTCTTGCACCTAGAAGATGAATAAAATAATCTTGGACCAATTTTTTATCAAGTGATGGTTTTGAATGAAATTTAGTGATGATGTTACCAAAAGTGCATTTTAAATCCAACATTTGATATGCAACATCCCAAACAAATAACAATACTGATGTTAGTAAGAGGAAGCAAAAGATTTGACTTAATTATAAAAAGCATTTGAACTCATCTAGGATATAAAATAATATAAGCATGATAATCCAACATCTGGGACACTAGCTTGGCCTACTGGGTGAAGTATCCTAAGATGTTGGATGAAATTAAGTGATGATGTTAGCAAAGGTATTGAAAAATCCAACATAATCAAATAACAGAATAAAATACTAATGAATGAGTTGCACCTAACATCAGGCTAAAAGCTTCTAAAATACCATATGGTTTTAAATTTTGATGTTAGTTGGCAATAATAACAAAGAAACCTAACATCCAATAAAGAGGTAGATTTGAAAAGGACATAAAAAAAAAGCATGCAATAGGTCAATCAATCATACTATCGATAGACAAAAATATTATAATAACCACAAACTCATCTAAGTGCCATTTATACCATTGTAACTAAAGAAATAATGGGATATCCAAAGAAAAACAAACCTATCAGGAGATCTTGTGCATTGGAATAATATAGAGAGGCTTCCACTCCCCCAAATAAAATAAGAACAATTTGTATCAACACCATCATGTTGAATTTATTACCACAAGATGAGCTAAGGGAATGAGCATGTGAGCTATAATAGCCTATCAAACATATAATCCACTTTATGGAACATGATGAAAACAAAACCAATTGTAATTGTGTGTGTGTGTGTGTGTGTGTGTGTGTGTGTATTAGAATGCAATTCCTTCTAGGGATTACCTCTTTGATATTTACAACTGGCATTATTGTATTGATTGAGGACTATACTCCCTGAATGAGAATTGAATTGTTGTCTGGACTCCTACTAATTTCTTGTACAAATGTGTATGTATGTCTCACTATGTGCTATTGATTTTTAGTTAAATCTATGAATGAATATTCTACTATAGTTATTTTGCATTCTAAATTTCTACATGGATTCCCATTATAGTTTTGGCTAGATCCCAAAAAATGGCTCAAAATCAACCCCAATAAAACTTCTCAAATTGGAATAATACAGGGCCACTAAATCTACCAAACCAAAATCCTATCCCTCTTGCTATTATTAAAGCTTTACTAACATATGATGGAACTAGTAAAACAACCTATGAACATTACCAAGTTGTAGCATCAATGGTTGTAGTCCATAATATTCATGAGAAAGATGTAATTATAAGACTATTGATAATATAATTGAAAGGGAAGGTATTGCACTGGTACAAGACTCTTTAGGATGGTTGCATGAATTCTTGGGCATAGCTTACTAGTAGATTGGTGTAAGAATTTATTGAAAAAATAGACTATTTTCTATACTGACCCCATTTACCACAATTCAGAGGAACTCACAAGAAGCAGTGATGGATTTTAACATCAAATTTAGCAAAACATAGAAGAAATTGCCACATGAAGTTAGGCCAATAGATGCCCAAGCATTGTACTATTATCTTAGGACCTTCAAATCATAGTTAAACTTGATGATACAGCAATCCAATGTGCTAACATTTTTAGAGATATATAAAGCAGTAATGGTAGCATAGACACTTTAAAAGTCATAGGAATACTTCCCCCAAGGAATGCCATGACCATTTATCTAAATATATCATAGATGAATTCTAAGCAATAGTCACCAGTGATAATCATCCATCTACCTCATGATGTCCCAATATCTGCACCAAAATTTCCAATATTGCCAACTCCTACATTGTGTGATTGTCCTACTATATTGACCTTACCCATTGTAGATCCTCAAGGTGGTAGCATGAATGATATAATTATAAAATTAAAAAAATTAACAAATGAGATCATCACTATGAAGAGGAGAGAAGCATAAATAATTTCTAGTTGAGGAGATTCCCCTATATGGTGAAATATCAAGGTACTTATACTAGTAATTCTAGAGCAAAACCCAATGTAGTGTATATTAATAAGGAGGAAATCCCTTCCACATAAACTCTATAATTAGACTATTGGTTTTTAACTTGCAATGACCCACATGGTGAAAGCACTTGTATGCTTCACCAACATTAGATACAAAATGTGGCATTGGAAAAGGTAGAAAGAGATCAAAATGGGTAAGTAAACATGTTATGGGAAGATGAGAAAAATCTGGTTGAACTAAATGAAGAGCCCAAATTTCAAAACATGTTATGGGAAGATGAGAAAAATCTGTTTTGATGGAGGCAAGTGCAAAAATGATGTGAAAGTTGGTATTGTGTTGATTTCACCATCTAGAAAATTAAAATATTATCATACAAAAAAACTTGGAGTTGTACCACAAATATTGTAGAGTATAAATCTTTATGCATTAGGCTCAAGCAAGCAAGAAAATGGAAATCAAGCAATTGATGATTTTTGGAGATTAAGAGTCAGTGGTGAATCAGATAACAAAGAAATACAATAGGAAGCAACATTATCTTAAAGCTTATATAAATAGGGTATAGTACCTATTTGAAATCTTGGATGCACTAAATATAAAGGCACCTAGAGAATTGAATATGCAAGCTAATTCATTGGCTTATTATGAAGCCAACTTTTTCCCATCATCTGATTTAAGAAAAAATCCAAAATCTATAAATTAGGATGGTGTTTGACAATGATAAATAGATAATGGATTTCTTGATTCAGGAAATAGATTGCATAGATGCAATAGAAGAAGTCAATGAGGATGAAATGGTCCAATTGAAGAACAAACATATACCTAAGGGACGAGTCACCCTCAAATCCTATTTGATAGTAGTGACTAGCCAACTTCCCAAAAATAAAAAATGATGAACAATAGTTCAAATAGGTTCAACTAGAGCCCAAAAAATGTTTAAATTTTGGTGTGAAATGATTAGACGAAGAAGTGATTAGACAAAGAAGTGCATTAGCTACTTGATCTATGCAAATAATACAATGATATCATCAGTTGAAGTTATAATGACTTGAAGGTTTAGAACAAAGAAACCATTGATTATACCATAAAATTATTGCCTAACATCAAGCCATTCAAGAAAAAGTAAAGGCTAGTAAATACTAAGATAAAGGTATTAATAAAGTAAGAATTATTGAAGCTACTGAATGCAAATATTATCTACCCAACCAAACACTCAACTTAGGTGGTCAACCTAGTCCCAGTCAGGAAGAAAAATAGAGACATCTACCTTTATGTGGACTTTAGAAACCTAACAAAAGCATCATTGAAGGATAACTATCCTCTACCTTAGATTGATTAGATATTGCATACAGTTGTTGAGGTAGAGAGGTTTTTTTTTCTAGATGGATTTTCAAGATTCAACCAAATTTGGATTAAAGATGACCAATATAAGACAATGTTCACAACTAAATGGGGTAGATTTTCCTATCAAAGAATGTCTTTTGGTGTATCAAAAAATAGAGCTACTTTCAAAAGGTCTATGAACATAGATTTTTGTGAGATTGTGAATAATTTTATACTCATATATCTTGATGACATGATAATATTCTCGCATCAAAAGGAGAAACACATTGAACACCTCAATACAGTATTTTAGAATTGCAAAGAATTTAGGATTACATTCAACTCAAAAAAATTGATTTTCATTGTTCAAGAAGGTAAGCTCCCAGGTCATGTAGTATCAAATGAATTTTTTTCTATTGACCTAAAAAGAGTCAAATCAATATAAGAACTTCTCCTCCCACAAATCAAGAAGGGCTTACAAGCATTTACTGGATAAATAGTTAAGCCTATGACAAAAAGGCTAAGGAAGAAGGCCAATTTTACTTGGACTAAAAATAGAAGAGAATCCTTTACAAAAATAAATAAATATATTACAAAAACCCTAGTATTAGCTAATCCAGACTACAAGAGGGATTTTATCCTCTACATGTTTGGAGTAGAATAAAGTTATGCTATTGTCCTCACTTAGAAAGATAAATATCATAATGAGCAACCCATAACTTTCCTAAGCCAAAATCTATAGGACCATGAAGAAACATAAAATTTTATAGAAAACCAAGTGTTCGTTCTAATCAAGTCAGTAAAAAACCTAAGGCATTACATCTCTTAGAATATAACACTAGTGTATATAGTATACCTTGAAGTCTAAAACTTTATAATGCAAGGAGAATTATGAGAAAAACAAGCTAGTTGGATCACAAAAATATAGGAATATGACATAAATATCAGGTTGACTAAGTTAGAGGAAAAACACTATGTGAAGGACTAGTAAACACCACAACCTTGGACTCAAATTTATTCAGTGAACAAGAAGAACTATATCATCAAGAAAAAGTTTGGACTAAACAAAACCCCTAGTTGGATTAATTGACTAATTATCTTAAGATAGGGAGGTGTTTGAATGGATTTATGGCTTCTGAAAGGCTCATGTACATGTTGCAAGCCCTGAATTACTAGTTTATTATTGATCAATGGCATCCTATACCAAATTGTTTTGATGGTGTGCTACTATGAAGCGTGCAGCCAAAGTAAATAGAATAAATTTTAAAAGAGTTTCATGTTGGCTTCTTATAAGGAGACTATTCCAAATAAACAATGGTTGCTAAAATTCTTAGAGATAATATTATTGGTCTACCTATTTCTTGATGCTTTCAAAGTTGCTAATTCCTATGATAAGTGTCAAAGGTTTGTTAATAAAAGCAAAAACCTGACCATACCTTTACAACTGGTCATAGTATAGGAGCCCTTCTAGTAATGGGGGTTATATCTCATAGGATTAATTAATATAAATTCCTCTATCAAACACAAATTCATATTGACAACCACTAATTTTTTCACTAGGTATTTTGAAGTGGAAGCAACCAAGTATGCTAATCAAGATATAGTGATAGAATTTTTTATATCGTTGGATCACTACATTTGGGACCCTAATAAAATAGTGCTTGACAATTCTAGAGCATTTATTGGAGCCAAAATGATGAATTTTACAAGAAGATATGACATTTATTAGAAAATACCTTCAATTTATTATCCTCAAGATCATGGGTTAGCAATCCACCAATTAAAATTTTAATGAGGATAATCAAGCAAAATATTGGTGAAAATTAGAAAATCTAGCATTTAATGTTCAATCAAGTGTTATGGGTAGATAGAATAATGTTCCAAAAATATTTGAAATCTACATCGTATGCTTTGGTTTATGGAAAATAAGTATTGTCAATCAATCTAAAATTTTCTACTCTAAAATTAACCAATCAGAATTAGAAGATATTGAACCAATTCAAAGGTAATTGGAAAGAATATTGTTAGAAGAAAGAAGAGAAAAGGCCTATAATGATTTCCACCAACATCAAACAATAGTAAAATGATGGTTTGACAAATTATCATCAATAAAATCTTTCAAGGAGGGAGATTTAATACTAAAATGGGATTCAAATTGAGCTAAGCCTAGAAAGCATGAAAATTTAGAATCTCTATGGTCTGACCCATATCTAATATTAGGAATAAAATAAGTAAATGCATATGAGCTCCAAGATATGGATGGTCGCATTTTGTTGACTCTAGTATATGACCAATATTTAAAACACTTTGCATATAAGAGTGTGCCTAATGGTATGTACATATGTAAATAATGACACAAGTATATGATCGCATAGTGGAAGTAGTTTGTAGAAGCGATTTGTAAATATAAGCATTTTAATTGGCTAAGGCTTGTGTTAGATAGCTTCTAAGTTTTGAATTTGCTATAATTTCTTTGGTCCAAAGGATAGTATTCATGAAATAGGGACATGAACCTCAAATGCTTACACAAACTTGTAGTCCCAAGACAAGATTTCTCATAGTAGCTTAGCACACACAATCCTTGACATTTAATTATCAACGACCATCCATTGTAGGTATTTCTTACTATAAAAGCAAGGCCAACATGGGGTAATACACATTTATGCATTTGCAAAAAGGAGAAAAACTATGTCAAATTGTTGTGTTCTATGAAAATCTCTATGAAGTAGAGGGGCTATATAGTTATTGGTGCCTACATTCCCAAAAATCTAACTCAATATGACCAGAGGGAAATGAGGATAAAAGTTGTAGAAAACTACAAAGGAGTTGGAGGACAATTTGGCTAACATTTATGACCCAATCATTATTATCATGAAAAAAATGGAAAAGCTTCTAAGATGGGTTAGAAATGTGAGGAAAATGGTCTATCGGTAGAATTAAATCTACCTCGTGAAATAATTTTCTATCAAGATATATGCCTATATTCGTCCATCCATGTCCAGACCTCAATAGGGTGGTTGTAAAATAGTATGGCCCAAATATTGCAATGGTATACAATACATAGAAGAAATTTTTGTTCACCATAAAGAAATAAACCATAAGAAAGGTGTTCACAATAGGTGAGCAACAAGGTATGAGTATCAAGTGTATTGACATTATTGAACAAAAAAATATTTAGAAAAGCTAACTTTTACGTCTTGGCTGAATTTGCACTTGTAAAAGTCCCTAGTAATTTTTCTAAATGCCCTATCAAGCTCACAATTTTTAAAGATACTTTGCAAGTAGTGTTATCCATTTTGTTAGTAATATTAGGGTTGTATTCTAATGAATTGGTGTATAATTATAAATTATCCTTCGCTTATGTTGTTACTAATGTAATAAACTATGAAGGAACCACTACTTCTAACCCTATTTTCATTGATTGGGCCCAAACATTGAGCTCTCAAATCTATAGTCAACTGATAACTATAAAATTGAGGGAGTGATAAATCCCATTATCTATATTTTTTGGTTTGGATTCTCCTTTACCACATTCCCTCACAACTTCATATTATTATCTTGGTTAAGGAAGATAGCCACCAACCTCGCCTAGTAGTGGATTGAACCCCAATACTTAAAGAAACTTTTGCATATACCCCTTTTAACCCAGAATTCCTTGGCCTTGCCTTATATATTATCTATGGCCTAATTCCTATCTCAGTTTAAAAGTCATATATAGGCTAAGAGGAAAGAAGAGATAAATTGGGGAATGGTACTTCTTATCAGAGGGAACAATAATATGGGTATAAAGCTTTCTCAAAATGTGTTATCGGTTACCTTATTATGTTATAGATTGGATATTTAGCATGGAGTTGTGAAAACCAATTCATGTAACAAATAAGCATTTTGGCTCCAGGGCAAAGAAGTATTGAACATATCACTACCCCTATGGGTTTGAAGATATAACTATGACAACAAGAGGACAAGCAAAATTACTTGATGACAAGCTCAATGCTCTTCAATTGATGATCATGCTTCACATGTGATATTATGATCCAAAATTTAAATTTAAGGCCAAATTGGTCTAATTGAATAATAATCCACCTTTCTTCGACCATTTTCCTTAGACAAAGATTGAGAAATTTAAAAATAATGATGAAAATAATATCATGGATTTGAACATTCTTCGTATGCAGGAAAGGCCCCCATGGAGGACATGTTATGAATATAAACAATTTTTTTATCCAAAAAGGAATAAAGAGTAGTGGATACATGAAGATATCATAACCATATCAAAGAGGATGTATAATAGGAGGAAAATAATATTAGAGAATGGTGGATATCGTGTTGTGAGCATGGAATTCAAAAGAAACTTTTCCTAGTACCTTTGATAAGTGGTTTGGTGAGGAATTTAAATCCAACTATAAAAAATGGATGAATGAGCACAAGGAAGAAATATACCCAAGCTTGGTAAAAATAAGGGATGATGAAGATTCACCTAAAGAGGAAGAGGAAATTCCATGTGTATCTTTCTTACCTCCCTTAATACACCATGAAAGTTTAGAAGATGATGTTAGCATAGAGGAAGCACCTTTGCAAAGAAGACGAAGAACGCAAGTTGAAATGCCTAAGTACACTCTAATGATGGAGGGTGCATCAAAAAGTGAGGATCAACCAATGGAGCAAGATGCAAAGGTAGAAGCAGCATAGAAGGTAGCATTCGTGAGAAGGATTATCAAAGAAATAGGTGCAAAAAATGCCAAATCCTCATCCCAATAAGGAGAACCCAGTTAAAAGAAATGATGAAAATAATATCCAGGTATCGAAGAGAAGGCAAGACCATATAAAACATCATAAAAAAATAATTCATTGATTGTTCCAATGCACAATTTGATCTAGTAGATGCAACAATATGAAAATTGACATCAAAAGTGGAAGGAGCAAGTATATTTTCTTCTTTTTTATCTCTTGATGAAATAATTCCACTACCTTAGTAGTCTTCACTTTATTAGCCAACTTCAACACCTAGCCCTACCAGTGATACCACTATCTTACCTACCATATCATTAGCAATAATATTTGCACCCAATGTATAAGAGGTACATGTAGC
This sequence comes from Wollemia nobilis, assembly GCA_028583015.1. Lineage (NCBI taxonomy): Eukaryota > Viridiplantae > Streptophyta > Pinopsida > Araucariales > Araucariaceae > Wollemia > Wollemia nobilis. The sequence continues at coordinate 105,180 of JAQPPZ010014764.1, read as the reverse complement.
CTCAACTAGTGTAAATACTCATACCCCTATTAAAACTAATATTGTTTCATTCCATTCTTTCTTCACTCTAGCCCCCATTGCTAAATACCCCCTCTCAAAAGCATTTTCAATGATCCAGGACATCAAGGCAAACACTTAGAGGTGGGATGAGTAGCAACCACCACAAGATCAAGCAGAATTGTTGTTGATCTAGTTGCTAGAGAGTGCATTAAAATGATTGCACAACCAAATATGGTGAATATAGTTGTAGAAATGACTACAAAATATTACAATGTCAAGATATATAAATACAAAATTTTTAAGGTACCAAAAATAGACATGCTTTTGGATCCACACACTAAATTAGAAACTTTATTCCTATAGAGCATCCAATCATACGTAAAGCTCACAAAAATAGAAAAAAATTAAACACTTTGAGCAAATAATAAGAAAAAAGAAGATATAGAAAATATCCTAAAAATTAAAGCGATAGAGCTCAATCAAATAATAAATAGATCCCCCATGGAGGAACAATTTTAGCAAAAGGATGAGGAGATATAGAAACTGAAGGAGAAATTACAATAGGAGTGTGATAAAATACATATGAAAATACAAAAACTACAAAATGTCAGAGCTAAGCTCCAAAGCCAAGAAGGAATCCTAGCACCAGTTCAATCAGAACTGGAAAAGGAAAAGGGGAATCCCAAAGGCCAAATTATCTCTAGGGATATGCTAAAAGAATTTAAAGTCAATATTGGTTGAAAATTAAGAATTTTACAATGGAGGAAAACCCTCTAATGAGAAACAATCAATATAGAGAAATTGATCCAAGATGCTAGAGAAGAATTCACTAGAGCTAAGGAAGAATTGATGCCCAAAACCCAATAGACAAAAATTACCTAATAAATGATTAGAATTGTTGTGAAAATATTATGTGTCCCTTAATATGGTTCCATTCCATAAAATACTTCTTGATCACAAGCAATATTGCAGACTCTGGTGGATCTACCTATTTAACCAAGGAATAGACTATCTAATGACTCCAAACATATTATATTAGGTTATACCCTTGAGGTGAACTTAAGTATTTACAATTCAGACCATGCTCACAAAAATTAATGAAACTAATAAAAAAATTATTTGGTGTTCTTTGATCAAGATTCATATAAATCTATCAATTATGCATTTACCCATGGATCGGTGCCTTGTTCATTTACCAATTATAGCAATATTTATAAACACAATTGTTTCTAAAGAAAGAAATATTGGATTTATCACATTCACTCAAATTTTGTAACAAATTTAATTAATTAACCAAAAAAAGAAGGCATCAATTACACATTCAAATTATGCAACATGTAAATGAGACACACACACAATATTGAACATAGTGAATTTGCCAAAGGAAAAAGTTGGGATTTCTATTAATATCAATATTTTACAAGATTTTGGATCATAATGGCACAAGACTCAACAAATGAATACAAAACCAAGATTTTCATTCAAATTATGAAACAATAATCCACCACCCTCTTGTTCCAATGTGGTAATAGTAGGTTTTCTAGCTTCTAGTTCAGTCATTGGAAATGATCTCAGCTTCTTGAACACTTCCTTACAAATATTGCACAACAATAGGAAATAACTAAGGGATGATAGAGAGAGAAGATACAAAGGATAAATACAATTGGTGGACAAGGATACTAGGGAATATCTTTAGGTAAAATTTGCTATGCAAAAATCAATGTTGAATATGGTTGTAGCAGTTCTTTTTATAACTTTTATATGCCCTAATTTTTCTATAACTATCTTGTTCTATGCCCTCCATCTATCATCATTTTTTATCCTTTATTGGTTGAGTGTGCTATAGTACATTAATAACTATCTTGAACTATTTTATTAAAAATTGATAATTGGTTGTTTTCATATCTTAGATATTCAAAATAGAATACGACTATGTGCCATTTAGACCTTACGGTCTGACCATATTTTATTCTTTACATAGAATGTGTATAGAAAGTTGACTATTTCAACTAGGAATCCCATTTGTCTGACTAGCCCGGCTTCATTGTTTGAATCACATTAAAATTCTTGAATCCTATTGAGGATAAGGTCTTATATATTATATACTTCTAAGAATTCTTCAAGGTAAAAATATACTCGTACCATATCATATTTTATCTCTTCTTCCTCCCATTTTTTCATCTCTTCAACCCATTTGTACCATCCAATTTTGTTTCTTAAAAACAATGATACTTTGATGAATTCTACTACACATTCTAGCTCAGTGCCATCTTCTAGTATTACGTGTTCCCCTTTTACTTCTTGGTAATGGGTTTCAAACTATTTAAATATGGAAAGGATCACACTCACCCTAGCCTCTGCATGTACTAAGATATTTTTATCCTTTCCATGGTGGCCTTGATTGTTTTAATATTTGTGAATGTTTGTGTTAGATCTTCTACTTTGTCTTGCATTTTGTGGCTCATCTCCTTCTTGTACTTGAGTATGAAATCATAGAATCAATAATTTTAATCATAATCTAAGGTTCTAGCTACAAAGTTGTGACTTATGAATTGGATATATGTTTCTTTAAGCAATCTATTTCAACTTGTAATTTCTCCTTTTTCTTTGAATTTTTTGTATCTTTATTTTCAACTCCTTATTCTCTCATAGGATAAGCTTTTTTGTTTGTTCCTGTATCTATTTTCTCATTTTCAAAAAAACTATGGGCTCTCCAAACACATGCACATTCCTTGTTCTTTGATTAATCTAGATAATAGTGATGTTATTTTTCTTGGGGATTGTAATCGATGCAACTTATGATGATGTAATTTGGGTATCTTTATCTAGATGTGGTATACCCTTGAGATATTTTGCTTCATCCATGTCCTACAATTGTTGTTCATAAAAATCATATATGGATATCACTTCCTCTATTTTGACTAGGTTGATGTTTTTCATACTCTTTATAGTCAGGTTAGCCATAGTCTTTGCTTTCTTATGTTTTGGAGATTTACAGGGACTAGGCATACTAATCTGATGTTCTCTAAGGAGTGTTTAATCCTCTAGATTTTTCAATATTTTTTACAAAGGATGATATTTTATTTTATTTGTTATCTATAACCATGGCCTTAGGTATGAATTGTGGCCTTTGTATCACCATTTTAAGTTGGTCCTCTTTAGACGTTTGGCTTCCAGCAGATGTTTGAACAATGGATTGTCATTTGTGAGAAGTAGAGATGATTTTCTTACCCTTGTCTATTGGCCATTATTCTAGGGCTATGGCTCGACAAATAGTTTCTCAAAAGAGTCTACTTTAGTGGGGGCTATTATGTTCTCTAGGCTGGTCAAGGCTAATTGGGCTATCTCAATTTTTCCTTCCACTAAATTAACTATATCTACAAGGATTTCTACTTGTTGATTTTTAGTATTGATAACCTCCAACACTGGGTATTGAAACTCTTCTAGTTATATGGCTTGAATTATGGGTGCATAATCCTTGACTAAATTTCTTCTTAAGGATATTAGATCAGCAGGATAGTCTCCAATAAATTCCATTTGAGTATGACCCCTTTTATTAATCTCAAATATATCCCACACATATTTTAGGGACTTATTTTATCTAATGGATTTATAAAGATGATCTTTGAATGAATCAGACTCATAGTTATCCCAAGCATACTTCATTCCTTTTATGATTTCTCAATAATGGTCATGGGGATCATACGATCTCCAACTAAGTTCTAGGAAATTGTACTTATCCATTCTTCCAATTGCTTTCAACAAGCTCGGATATCCCTTGAAAATATATGTGCCTATCTTACAGTGGACCTTAAACTAGGGGACCCTCTTTGCCTTCTTACCAACCCTCATTATAGCCTCCTCCACTATTTATTTGGTAGTTTCTAAGGTAGTTATAGAGAAAGTATAATATTATAGGAGCATTTTGGGAGGAATATTAGCCTCATATAATCTGATATAAGTGAAATTCTCGATAACGAAGAAGTTACCTACTTTAAATTCATGCAAAAAATTTACAAATTTTCTTGGCATTCTACTAGAGGAGAAACCATAGAGATAATCATGGATTAGGGGTAATAATTTCCCAAAATAGTTTGTATGACTAGAAATTCCCTCATGAATCCATGGTAGTCTATCTTGTACATCAGGTGCATATGGTACCCCCCTTAGCTCTTTAATTTTACTCCTTTCTAGATACTCGATAAATAGATGGATCAGGGTGGAGTGATGTGTGAATTGAAGCATTAACTCTTTTCCTTATTTAATGGTTTTTTGTAGTGTTATCAACTCTAGATGCATTATCTCACTAATGACCTCTTTCCAATTGTACATGGGTGTTCGATATTTTTTATTACATTGGATTATCAAATAGACTATCTCTTTGGATATTGTTAACAAACTACAGGACACTAATGCTATGTTAATCATATCTACATAATCCATAGCCTATGGTTGTAAAACACTTTTTTTGAGAGGTATTTCATAAGAAACTCATACATCATACCTAAAAAGCTTGGGGTAGGATTCTATGATCAAGACATGATTAGCTTGAGCCTTTAGCACTATCTTCTTCAATGCTAAGTGAGATTTTTCTAGGTTGAAGACCTTACAAAAATATAAGGCATGATTCTTATAGAGGGTTTTCCATCATGCTTTTTGAATTGCTTTCTCTCAGGATTGTATGCTACTACTCGCCAAGATATCAAATCTATAATAAAATAGACTTTGGGGCAAGTTAAGCTACCCAAAATGTTGGTCCATTCGATTGCAATATGGATTATCATAATTTTGATATTTTTGTGCTTGTTTAAATAGACCCATGAGAAGAGTAGGATTTTTTTGCTCATTCTCTTCTAATAGCTCATAAGAGTAGATGACCATGTTATCTACTTCCCATCATTGATATTAAGTGATGTGACTATCAGACCCTAATTCTTACATGTATTCTAGCATCCATTTTGTGTTTATCAGCCCAAGGAGTGAATGGTACAAACTATTATTGGTGATTTTTCTAATGCACATGATGACACCTTTAGGGATTGTAACTTGAGCACTAGAAGAAGCCATGTTCATTTTTCTACAAGATCTATTTCCTTTAGTATGAGTCTGATGCTTTTCAACTCTTATTGTTCTTTCGCAAGATGATGTGTTACTATGAAGATTTTCTAGCCCTTTAGTATATCTATTTATAGTAATTTTATGGGCTTTCTCATATGGTTTAGCTTTTATGACACTCAACTACTACATTCCATTTTTGCCACCCTTCATACACCACCTTACTATTTTCAATGGTTCTAACTATCTTGGTACTATATTGTCACGTTGTAATCGGTGTGCTTATTTTTAAAATATGTCATTGTTTTTTAGAGGCATATATGAGCATGTGGTCTTAATGCCTCTTGATTTCTAAATATCTAAATTTTGTTTTTTATAATCTCTTCATCAGATTTTTGATGTGTTTTATTTCCAAAAGAGGTCTTTTGTTATGACATTGGATTTAGTTATGATAAAAACCAAGTATTCATTAGTAAAAACAAAACAAAATATGAAATTTTAGTTTGTCAAGACTTACAGACTTGTTAATTGAATAATGTCCTTATCTTTTTCTTTTATTTTTGAAGAATTCACTTTTCCACACATCTAATTTGGTGAATCCTTCATTGTCAATTTTTGACCAATTAGGATGAGGGTGTAAGAGCATCTCATTAACCTTTCAAGCTTTAACAAGCCTATCAACTCTGACAGATTGTGGTGGTGTCAGTATTATGAAGATCATCAAAGAATAAGACAAGACTATAGGTCTAAGTCATAAATATTTTGCTTTTGAGCCATTGAATCTCACTCTAAAAGGACAAAAATATTTGACTACATCATGGCTTTGAAAATCCCCTAGTTTCACTAGCTATAGGTTCGATCCATAGATTTGATAGCTTCAATTTTGAGCCATAAAATTGAGCATAGATATGATAAAATAATTTGAACCTAGAGGAGGAGACTATGCCCTTTTTTGACTCACTAGGCTTTTGGGTTGTAGATCTCTTAGCCACAATATTGAGTTGTTGGATCTAGTGAAGTTGCTCGAGGTCTACCAAAGGGGGTGCATGGAAAATAAAGGGGGGTGTTATTACTTCCTTAAGATGTGACCTTAGACTTGGTTGAACAATATCAATAACTAATGTATTTCATGCAAAAGATAGGTTTTGAGGGGGAAAAATATGGCATTCTAGTCTTTAGGAAATACGAGGAGGTATGTGGTGGGAAAGAGTTAGGCACTCGAAATATTTTATAGATTCTTATGTTTTAGGTTAGTAAGCTTATAAAACGAGTGTGTACATAAGACCTTGGGTTTTTAGGCTCTTTTATGTTATTGATCGATGGTTAGAGCCATATATTGGCTGACTATGTTCTTGAGCTATCAGATTAGGTGTAGATAAGAAAAAAACTTTTGAATTTTGATTGTGGCCTTAAATAATTTTTAATTTACTATTTCGTAGGTATATTTTACTACAAGATTTTTTATATAGAAATTGATTATATCTACAATTTAGTTCTTTTTTACTATCAAGTAGGGTTCAAATCTTAGAGTTGCCTCTGTAATCCTTTTTCCATCTCTTGTTGATATGAAGGGACCACCATGGTTCTTGATTAGTATGCAGTCGTGTTCTTGGTTGATATGACAGGGACTTAACTGATTCAAGTCAAACTACTACCTTTACAAATAAACATATCTTAAATTTTAAATTTCCAAAACTATTTTACTGCCACTCGTGAACAAACATTAAACAGTGTATTTAAAACTCTTATTCTTCGATGTGAACCAAAACTCTCCGTTAGAGAAGTTACACATTAGGCACAATTGTCCATGTTTTGCAAGGCAACCTTCACAAGTCAAGTCAATAAAGCGGTTATGTTGATTATACCACTCTCATAGGTATACAGACGAGCGTACACGTAAATGGAATAACTTTAAAAATTAAATTCTCCGTTTTTATTTATTTATTTTAATAGTATTGATATTATGATTGTGACAACATTGACTAGTTAATTTACTTTAAAAGATTCCGCAATCGTATCTTAATCTTGTGTGTAAATAATTGATGGTGGGTCAAGCTGCCATTGAATGTTCAATGCCCCTTTTCAAGTGGCCATCATAAGGCAATATTTTTTTTAAATAAATTAATTGACTCATTTTTCCTATAATTATTTATTTATAAAAGTATATAGATGATGTGCATGGGTATATCTGGAGTAGGTATATGCCTTTGTCCAACTTAATATGAAATCACAACTACCTATCGAGTTCTGGCTTGCTTCACTTGTGTTGTCACATCAGATTTCAATTTAATTCAAATAATAATGAATTCTCTTTCCCTACTTGTTCTATAAGTCATGGAATTTGAAAGGACATTTAGCAAGGGGATGATTCCCGGCTAGTGCAGTTTAATGGCCGAGTTAGGATACTTTGTTGGTTAAAAGGGTTTATAATTGTTACTTCATCTCGTGAAAGTAAGGTGCGAGCATTTGCGCGTAGAGACATATATATATATACGCCTTTCCCATCTCTTATGAGGGACAATCTTGCACCTTAACCGCTGAAATTAGTATGGGCGGACTGAGTGTTTCTCTAGCGATTGAGATAAAAGCCAGAATTCCGTCGACCCAATTTTCTTGATTAACGAGCCTGACATTAAAGGGAACATAGCTTTGCACGAAGAAGCTGAAGTATTGTGTAGGCCTCATGTTGCATATTGCGTTGTAGTAGGAGAAAAGAATATGTAAAATGTTTTGCTTGAAAAAGTAGAAAAGTTGTTTATAGATAATAATAATTTAAAAAAATTAGTTGTGAAAATAGAAAAGGAAGATAATAATTAAAAAAATAGATATAAAAAGGTTTGTTATAATTAATATATAGTTATAAAAATAGAAAATAATAATTTGGAAGGTTGATTTTCTTTTCTATGGTCTTTTTTTTGTCATATGGTTCTTTGGTAGAAGGTTCATCCACATCAATTAAATATAGTTTTTGTTGTACACACTTGTGTCCCAAAGAATAATTATCATAGTTGTAATATAGTCCTCATCTCCTATGTGCCTTTATTTTTCTTGGGTTAGATGTTTGACTTGGATGATGTAGAGATGGAAATATTCATCTTTTAAATTTACTTTTATGTTGTGAATTTATCTTTAACAAGCTTAGTTAATCCTATAGGTGTCATCATATTGTTTGACTTGAACATTTTCACTTTATTATGAGTATCTTGATTTAGTCCACCAATGAATCAACTTCATAAAATCTCAACACTCAATCCTCTAGTGTGATTTGCCAAAATTTTAAATTGTTTGGTAATATTGGATACATGTTGTCTCTCTTAACTTGCTGAAGGCTCTAGTGAAATATTTATACTCACTAAGTCCAAAATAGGTGATAATTTTATTTCAAATTCAGCCCAAGTGAACCATAGATGCATATTCTCTAATCATTGGTATTATTGATTCGCTTTCTATTCTAGGTTGAAATATGCAATAGCAATCCTTAGATTATGACTAGTATGAAGGGAAAATTATTGCTTAGGCTAATAAAACCAAATGGTTGGATCCTTTGGATCAAATTTTAGAAATTGTAGCTTGGGCATTTTCTAAATTGTATTGAGAGGTAACACATTTCATGCTCTACCCTTATAACTACCATCTTGAATCCTTGGTGATTATCCTACCAGAATCTCCCATTTTACATTTAGGCTTGTTAAATGACCTCTTAAATTCATCAATTTTATCCAATTTGTCTAATTTAGATAGTGATTAAAGGATTTGTGACTGAATGTATTCAATATGTTTTACCTAGTTGTCTTTTCGCTTTAGCTCTTAGGTATCTCTAGTACCACCAACCATTTTTAGTCACTTAGGATCTCCAAAATTGTTTAGCAAAGTTATATGTTAAAATGATGAGCTCTAAGAATGGATTAGAATGGAATATACTACAAAATAATGATTTTCAAAAGGTAGGGTTCCTAAAATGAGTTTTTGAAGTTAGGTCTCAAAAAAATCAACTCAAAGAAGAAATCATAATGGGCTATATCACAAAATAGTAAATCTTGGCTTTTTATATTTTTTGTGATTACTAATAACTAATTACTCTATTGATAGAATACTTGCAACTATTTGCTCTAATTACCAGACTGGTTATTCTCCACACTATCAAACTAGAAATTCTTTATATTGTTAGATTGAATATTCTTTATCCTTTTAGTATATATATTCTTTGTACTATCATATTATATATTCTATATACTATCACACCATTTATTATTTGCACTATCAGACTATGACTAGAGTAGTCTCTTCTATAGAATGCTCAAGTATAATTTTGCTTTTGACTAGGAAAAAACTTAAAACAAGGTTTCAATAGGGATAACTTAAGTCAAGGTGTGTCTAATTCCATGGGATCTATAATATCCAATCATGTTCATGATCAATGGCTAACTCAATATTTTAGAGCTCTAACTATGGAGGATTACACCATACCCATAGCCACACTATTTATTTTTTAGGATACTATGAGAGACTTCCTAGGGTTAATTGCTTACTAGTACACCACAAAACTCAAATGACTAATATATTTCTATAGGTGAAGGCTTCTTATATTCCTAGGGTGTCTCCCAATATGCTCGAGGATACATGAAAGCTCACATCTATATATGGGTGCTATCTAAGGCTTGGATATTAGAGTTTGAGCACCCCTCATCTCACTAAATGCTCTATGAAAAATTTAGCTTAGCCAAAATGACATCTCCTTTGTGATATTTCAAAATATCTAGCATAGGGTTTCTAACCTAACAAACTAAAAATAGAAAAAAAAAATTCTAGAAAGATACTTCAATGGAAAATGAAAAAATTATAAAATAGAAAAATGGACAAAAGGACAAGAATTGTTATTATTGTTATAGAACATGGTCTTGGAAAGAGCTCTAATACCACATGTTAGGAACCTTGATATAAAAATAAGAATAACCTTAATAGCAATGTAAGACTTAATGATTTCCTGGTGCTTTCAGCGGCGTAAAAGGTTTAAAATGATTGTGGCATGGTGGTTATAGGGGCGGACTGCGTGAAGATCTATGTGGCGGCTTCTAGGGCGGACAACGCAGAATACTATGGCGGCCATAAAAGCTGGACAGCCTGCCCGGATTCGTGGCAGCTACCGATTCCACCATGTAAATTCAAAAAAAAAAAATGTAAGACTTAATGAAAATGTTTATAAACTAAATTACCATGAAAATAAAAATAACAAAAGTGCTAAAAATAAATTGGATGGGAATACAATAAAATTATATTGATTAAGAAAACAAATATTAGAGGGCTCTTCAAGGGGTCAACCTCCTTAAAAGCAAAGTTCCAATACAATGTGAGAGAATATGAGATATGTTCTACTCCAAACCCATGTCCTTATATAGACTCTTATTTTTCCTAACTATAATGCTCAAGTGTTGAATCATATGAAAGAGGGGACGCAAGCTACTGAATATTATAATAAAAGTAAAGGTCACATCATAATGGGCCCATACACACTAGGCACCTAAGGTGCAAGAATACACCAAAACTAGACAAGTGCATAACAATGGTTGTGTTAGAGTAGGGTCCTAAAAATGAAGGTTATGTGTTGTAGAAGCAAGGTCCCACACATGAGATAAGAAATATGAAGATTTGGTTCTAAAACAATAGAGTGGAACTCGTGAGTAGTGATTTACTCTATTACACCTTATAAGCATAGAAATAGGTTACATATGCAATTTAGTAGGATGAGTAGTGTAAGGATGATACAATTCTTACCATTTTGGATGGAATTATTGTCCTTCCTTACCTCAACATGTACAAGGTATATTTATACAATCAAAATAAGGGATAAAATATAAAAGAATACTTGCAAGTCAATTTATCAATTAGTTATACACAACAATATATATTAATACTTTTACATGAAATAATAATGACAAAGCAATGACAATAGTTTACCAACTAGCTATAATAAATCAACCTTACATTCTAATATAAATGCAAATATTTTATTATGGGAAATAAAAGTACATTACACTACAAGGAATTATGAGTAAAATGAGATTAAAAAATGGTATACTAATGTTTTCATGCATTAGCAAGGTTACCATGGATTAAAAGGGGGATAGAGTCGTGCCCATAGGGAAATGTAATAAAAGCATCTATGGAGAAGACAATGAAAGGTGTTAACACTTTTTGGGGTTACTAGAATAAATATAGATGAGGCATATCCTTGATTAGATAGTCAATCCTTAGTTCCTTTAATGGCGATTTTGAAAATGAATAAAAATTGTCATACATAAAAGCATGCAAGCTATGAATGAAATAAGAATTAACAATGATAATATATTGTAACAACTAAATATACAAGTATAAGAATGACATCAAAAAAATGCATGAGCCATTAGTCATTAATAACAATTCCTAGGAAGAGGTTGACAATATTCTATTAGTATGAGCATTAGTTGACTAACATCCAGTTTTTAATTAATTCATTAACCCAACCCTTTCTCAAGAGGGGTATATATAGATAAAAAAATAAATAATTATCTTTTTTATTTTTGTAGGAGATGTGACATAAATCTAAACTATTATCTACATTAGATCATAGCCATTGATCCATGTTGACTAGACATGATAGCTGGTCTAGTTATATCATTATGATAAGGTATGGTTAGTAAACATAGGCTTTCTTTGGCTATCACAATCAATATCTAGAATAGGTTAGATATTAAAGATCTCAGCAAAAATATTTTGAGGTTTTTACCTTTTTAGTTAATGAGCGAATATTTTGATCGATACTATAATTAGGTTGTTTTCAACAAAGTAGTTGGGTGTATTTACTATTGGTTGCAGTATGTCATACTTATTTTATAAAATATTTTGGCCATTAGCAATACTACATCTACCATAATCTATCCTAGATTATTCTTCATTATGTTTCACACTATAGGTCTTAGTGATAAGCAATAGTAGGAAACCAGGAAAGTATGCATGTTGTCAAAGGGCTATGGGTGACACAATTAATATCTTAGCATATCAGGGTCATATACTCAATATGGCTATGATTCAAAACTCAATGAAAGATACACAAATTTGGTATTTTTATTGTACAAAAGCAAATCCACACTGAGGGGGTCAATCCGTAGCATAGGGATTGTTTAGCATTATGAAAGCTAATGTGCAGTGGGGAAACCAATCCATAGTGCAAAAAATATAGGGTAGCATGAATGAGTAATATGGTTGTCAATGTGTTAATCAATACCAAGGTTTGTGAATTTCACAAGACACAAAAATATATGCTTACCTAAAGCATTAAAACATTAATCAGGTGAACTAGAGGTATGCAAAATTTACTTCATATTTTACCTCTCTTTTATGTGTCCATTAACATAATGGATGCATAAAATACTAGTGAAAGTGCCCCAATTTCAAGGGGATATTTTTGTAGCAATAGTCCTTATATTTTCATAGGCTAGAAAATATTTTTACAAAATGAAGGCCTTAGAACTTAGCACTATGAGGTACCAAGGAAGTGCCTCTTCAAGTTTAGAGAAAATGGGAGGATTTTTGTAACATCTCGAAAAGAGAGAAATAATAAAATGAGGTATTGGTACAAGAAAAGTGACAAAAAAAACATATGGAGGAAAAATAAGGTACAAGGCAATCAAGTGACGAAATCCAAAAATAATGTGAAGTGACTGTTAAGCCATGAGTTTTAAGACAACAAGTAAGGAAAGGATGAATGTGTTGATATATACTACATTATTCGGTACATGCTAATGTACCCCCATGGTACCTTCATGGTACATTTTTAAATAATAGATTAGGTTCGATTCTATAGTTTAAAGTGTGATTTATATTTCCTATTATATGTAAGTGTTAATATGCAAGAAATGCACAAGTGTCTTGTATGTAAAAATGCAAATATGTAATTTGAGGATGTGCACAAGTATCATAGATTAGGAGTGCATGTAGAAGTTTAAGGGTCATGTGTGCAAGTATATTAGAGTCAAGTGTCCATCTAGTATGCAAATGGTAAGTTGATAAGCCAAGAGTTATGAGGCTTGGCATATGGAGAGCAATAGTTAAGTACTTGAAGAGCCACATTACCATGGCTATATTATGGAGACAATTCTCCATAGGAAAATATATGAAAAGAGAAGAGAAGAGAAGAGAAGAGAAGAGGAATTTAATTTATATTGTAAGATGAGTAATAAAGCTTGTATACATAATTTTGGGCAATTAATATTATATATTTTCTTCATGTATAGTTCATGAATTATTTAGGATATTTAAATTCATATTTTAGTATATAAGAGATTTTTATTTGATTTATTATATAAGGCTTGATATACATATTGATTTTCTCATATTATTATACTCATATTATATGATTATTTTGTCATTTAATATTTTGGCTATTTGCTATTTGGACCTATGTGATAACCTATGATATTTTATGGTAGAAAGGATTAAAAAACCAATACTGGTATCAAAGCTACCACTAAATTCTATTTGGCTTGATAGATTTTATTTTATTAGCCACCATTATTAATTAACGTTGTCCATTTTTGATAAAATTAATTTATATTCTATCCACTTTAAAGGCAATGAAGATTTGGACTCTATTTTTAAATATCTTATTGAGTAGAGAAATCTAGGTTCTTTCCACTAGGTTGAAGGAAAACCAATGAATACTAGGACTCGACTATATTGAAGACATAGGTAAATTGTTTACCTAAATCCATATCTAAATAGGGAGATGAATTTTATATCTATATAAGATTGCATTTGTTATAATAGACCACGAGACACTTGAAGTGATAGTTAGATCAAGATAAGCGAGTCAAAAAATTTCTAAGTATCAAAATCATTACCTAAAATCCTAAGGTAGTGATGTCAACAACAAGTTCCATGAATCCAACACCTAGAAGATGAATAAAAGCAAATTGAGCCAATTTTTGACCAAGGGATGGTTTTGAATGAAATTTAGTGATGATATTAACAAAAGTGCATTTTAAATCCAACATTTGACATGTAACATCCGAAGAAAATAACAATATTGATGTCATAGGAAGCAAAATATTCAATTTGATGAGAAAAAACATTTGGATTCATCTAGGATGCAAAATCAGCTAAGCATGAGAATCAAACATCTCACACACTAGTTTGGCCTACCGAGTGAAGTATCCTAAGATGTTGGATGAAATTAAGTGATGATGTCAGTGAAGGTAAAGAAAAATCCAACATAATAAAATAATAGAATAAAATCCTAATGCATGAGTTGCACCTAACATCAAGCTAAAAGCTTCTAAAATACCATATGGTTTTGAATGTTGATGTTAGCTTGAGGTGCAAAATTTTATGTCAATAATAACAAAGAAACCTAACGTCTGAAAAATAGGTAGAGCTAAAAATGACATCAAACAAAATCCTGCAATGGGCTTATCTAGTATGTTATCGATAGACAAAAATATTTTAAGAATATTCTAATAACCACAAACTCGTCTAAATGTCATGTATACCATTGTAACTAAAGAAATAGTGAGATTTCCAAAGTAAAATAAACCTGTCAAGAGATCTTGTGCACTAGAATATAAAGATGTTGCCTCTCTCCCAAATAAAATGAGATCAAGTTGTATCAACACCATAATTTTGAATTGGCTACCACAAGATAAACTAAGGGAATGAGCACATGAGCTATAATAGCCTATCAAACCTATAATCCATATTATGGAACATGATGGCAACAAAACCAATTGTAATTGTGTATATATACATAGATAGATAGATATATTAGAATGCAAGTCATTATAGGGATTACCTCTTTAACATTTACAATTAGCATGATTACATTGATTGAGGGCTATACTCCTTGAATGAGAATTGACTTGTTGTCTAGACTCCTAATTTCTTGTACAAAATATGTATGTATGTCTCATGATGTGCTATTGATTTTCAGTTAAATCTATGAATGAATATTCTACTATAGTTATTATGCATTCTGAAATTCTACAAGGATTCCCATTATAGTTTTGTCTAGATCCCAAAAAATAGCTCAAAAGTAACCCCAATAAAACTTCTCAATTGGGAATAATGAAGAACACAAGCTTATATTGAGAGGGGGGTGAATAGTATAAGACCAAATTTTACTTTTCTTTATCAATTGCAATATCTTTCCAAAAATAGTATCAACAAATATCATCAATAGCATTAGTAAAGCAATGCACAAATCATCACACACATGAGAGACAGATTTAACATGGTTCACCCTATATGAGCTATGTCCATGGAGAAAATATTTCTTCTAAATTTTTTGAACAAATATCTTGGGAACCAATTCCCTATTACAATGTTTATGGACCTCTGTCCAAAGGAGATATCAATCTCTTATGCTCAAGTTCATAAAAATATCTATCCATAGGATAAATATATCTCCTTAACTCTGGTTCGTGGAACTCTATCCACAAGATAACTATATCCCCTTAAATCTGGTTCACGGAACTCTATCCATAGGAGAACTATATCTCCTTAACTTTGGTTTGTGGAAATCTATCCATCGAAGAACTCTATTCTATTAACTCTGGTTCATGGAACTCTATCCACAAGAGATACATATCCCCACTATTCTAGCTAGTAGATCTCTATCCACAGGAGACATTTATCCCCACTGCTCTAGCTAGTGGACCTCTATAGACATGAGACCTCTATCCTCTCTACTATGGTCAAATCCAAAGCCTGCTCACGTCTCTGCTCAAATTTGTATATGTTACATGCATAAATCTACCTCAAGCCTTCACACAAGGCTTCCCAAAATCAACAACAAAAACTACTCTCATCTCTGCTAAAATATGCACACATTACATGCATAAGTATGTCTTAACTCTATCAAATTTACACACATTACATGCACAAATCTATATCAACTCTGCTCATAAAATCTCCATAAATTTACACCAAACCTCGTCACAAGACTAGCACAAATATATCTCAAATCTACTCATCAAATCTGCTCTCAAACCTATTTCAAACCTTTTCACAAGACTTTCTTAAATCTTCCTTCAAGCGTTCTCAAAAGACTTGCTCATAACACATGCTCAAAAACTGCTCAAAACACATACTCAAATTTTCTCATCAAAACCTCTTCTCAACTCTCCAAATCTTACATACAAAACAATGCTTATCTATTTCTAGATCTTGCATAATTGTATCACCAAGTGCTCTATCTAATCTTCAATGTGATTTCTTTAACTTGAAGTGGTTTATATATATTCTACCCATAATTTTTTTAACCTCTTGAACATATAGAGAATGATATGTACTTGATAAATGCTCAATATGTTCTACACATTCATAAATTTTATTGCTTTCATATGTCAACATTTATTGCATTCTAAAGGTAGCTCTAGTCTAGCACATGATAACTAACCTTATTATGCATTTCCCATAATCAAAATTGATGCCCACACTTGCTTGACAAATCTGATTTCTAACACTTGCACACTCACTTTCAAGAACACTCAACTCAATGCACAACTTGTTCTCAAAGATCAAATACAATAATGCACAAGTTTGCTTTCAACCCTAGCACAAGTATTTCCAATTTATTTCAAGGATAAAGCACAACTTGTTCACAAACTCTAACATAAAAATTTTCAATTTCTTTTAACAAGGATGCACATTTTTTTCACCAATCCTAGCTCAAATATTTACAACAAACCACACTAATCAAAACTTTTATCACCACCTTATGATTCAGAAATATATGCTCAATAAAACACCTTTAAGAAGGAATAATGTCACCATACCTCTTAACTTTCTTTGATGAATAAGTGCCCTCAAAACCTGTCTCAAAATGTTCTATATTTCTTATGCCACTTTCAATGGCTAGTTAGCATAGCACTTTTTATTCATCCACATGATAAACCCCTCTTCAAAAATGTGCACAAAATTATTACTTTACAATTCTCTTTAATTTCTCAAAACAAGGATTTTTAATCAAAGAATAAAACCCTTCAAACTTTCTTTCACCATGAAAAATACACACAATAATTAAACCACAAAACACCTTATAACTCCTACTTTTAAAACACACACAATCGAATCATACAATGAAAAAATCCTTATCACACCTTATTTCTCCTTCTAAACAGATTTTAAATTTCAATACCAAAAGACTCTTTTTACACATTATTTCTCCTATATCAAATGACTAAAAATAAATGACAACTTAACCTTATAAATCCCACAAAAATCAAATCACAATTGAGAAAATAAATACTTATTTTATTCTACCCTAAATGTGACTCGAACCTCTCACCTCATGAATGCAAGTGATCCAACCAAAGGGCCATGACCAATTGCGCTAACACAACCTGTGAGAACAAAAATGTGTCAATCACCTTTTACTTCCTCCTGTCGCAAACTTTGCCCAACCAAAAAAAAATGGTCAGTGATGGGTTTTAATACCCAAAACCTCCTTCTCACAACACCTTTGCGCAGGTTTAACCACCAGCTGATCTAGCTGGCTATATGGTATTTGATGTGCACCAATCCAAACATAAACCTTCATTGTTCACTGTAGAAGATTATACTCTCATTTTCTTTCCTTCTCTGTCACGTGAAATGAATCAAATATTGAGATTATTGCTTGCACCATATCAAACAACTCAAAAATAAATTTAGGCATGGGGTATTAATATGATTTAATTTTCTCTTTGTCCAAAGTTGGCCCACCTTGTCTTTTTTTACACCATATGACATCGTTCACCTCAATTCGAAATTAATTCAAATTACCTTCAATTACTTGGTGCTCAAATGATATTATAACTTGAAATATTTATATTATAATATTAATCCTTTTGAACCTTACCTTCACAATTAATATTATTGCCTTCAATAATATTAATATCTTACCTTAATTTTTAAACCATTGTTCCAAAGAACTCTTAAGCCTTTTGTCCTTCATTATAATATTCAAAAATAAGTATTATAATGTTTTTTCTCAACAAATTTCCTTTCTCTTGAGATAAACCTGTGCCTTCATTATTGACTTTACTTAGAATAATAATTGTGCCTTGAGAATTTTCCTTGACATTAATGACATCTCTCTTTTGACATCAATGACAACAATTTGCACAAATATTTACAACAATCTCCCCCTTTGTCATTGATGGCAACCCTTCTAAAATACTTCCTTATGCTACCACTGGATTCCAAATTGCTCCCCCTTATTGAATTCTCTCCCCCTTATTGAAACTATCCCCCTTTGACATCAATGGCAAAGGGACTCCTTTGGGGCTAAAAATAATACTCCTAGTTCAGGCCCCTCACCACCTCCTCTCCTTGAGGTGATTAAATTTTAGGTGGGAGTAAATCTATTCCCAACATACAATGCTATTTTTCCTTTTTAATATTTTTTTCAACACCTTTGTAATCATACCCTTTAGATCCTTTTGAGTTTTTCTATTCTTGCTCATATCTAGAAGTTTTGGAAACTCTGTTCTACACCACCTAGCCTTATGCGTAATATTATTGCAATTGTAACACCTGATGTTGTAGTTCTTCGAAGGTGCAAATGACTTGAAGTTCCTCTTGGTGAATCCATAATCATTTATATCATGAACCTTGTAGTGGATCACTTTATGACCAAAGTGATTACATGAGTAGCAATAACGTTGAAAGAAATATCCATCTTATAATGAGTTGAAATTCCTATTAGTGAAGCTATAATCCTTATTTCCATGAACCCTGCAATGCATAGCTTTGTGACCAAAACAATTACATGAAAAACAATGCCCTTAGAATAAATATTCATCTTATCTTGAAACACCTAGTCTCTTTGTCATTTCTTTGCCTTCTCTATGGTGGTCCTTGTTTCTTGTTTGTGCATTATTTTATTTCTTGGTGAAGCTTCCACTCTTCAACTTATCAGTATAGGTCTTAGGTTCTTCTTCAATCTCTTCCTCTAAAACTTCCTTTTCTTCTAATATTGACTCCTCTTTTTGTACCTCTTGACCTTTTTCAAAACCAAGTCCTATTTTGATAAATGAAGATCTTTGTGCATTGATAATGTTATCCAAAGATTTTGAACTTTTTCTAAACCTAAGAAGCTTATCCTTAGAATATTTCACTTCCATCCTTAGAGAAACCACTTCATGTTCTAACCTTTCACACTCTAACTCTTTTACCTCTAACTTTTCAACCATGAATTCTTTAAATCTCCTTACCTTAGCTTTTGATTTTTTGAGATCTTGTAGAATATTTTCTTTTATTTCCTAATCTTCTTGAACTTGAGTCTTCAATATTGAATTTTACTTTCTAACTCTTTTTAAATCTCTGAGAGCAACAATAAGTTCTTCTTCTAGATCAACTATACCTTCTTCTTTTTCTGAACCTTTCTCTAGGTCTTCAATTATAGGAGCATCTTCTCCTTGGTCTTCAATAGGAGTGATTTCTTCCTCTTCTATTGCCAAAAATAGAATCTCTTCTTCTTCACTATTTGAGAGTCTTTCATCACTGTCATTTGAAGCACTACTTGCTCTTTTAACATATAAACTCTTCTCGTGCCTTTGAAAGAACTTTTTTCATGCTTACCTTGACTATACCTTATTTTTTCATGCCTAAATTTTCTTTCTTCCTTTTTCTTATAATCATGTTTCTCTTCACTACTACTGCTTCTAGCTTGTAGACAATTAGATGCATAGTGACAAAAGTCACCACAATTAAAACATTTCACATTATTTATATATGTCTGTTTTCTTGATTCCTTATTTCTTCTCACATAGTTAGCTTCTTCATTACTGCTTGACTCATCACTTGATTCTAGTTTCTTATATTTTGCCTTCTTTGAATATTTGAAATCTTTCTCTCTTGGAATTGTGATATTTTTCTATTCTCATCTCATAAGTTATGATTCCATGTAACTCATCCATAGTCAACTTATCGAGATCCTTCATCTCTTCTATAGTTGAAACCTTTGCATCATACCTTATAGGGAGTGATATTAATAATTTTTTAGCAACACTAGAGTCCTCAATTTTGAATCCAAGTCCACGTATGGTATTGAAAACTTCATCAATATGAAGTAAGTATTGAGCAATATCTTCCTCATATTCCATATTCAACTCTTCAAAACTCCTCCTGTGAGTTTTTAGTTTTGCCAACTTGACCTTGCTATCTCCTTCATATGTTTACTTCAATTTGTCCCATATCTCTTTTGTTGATTTACATTGCATAACTTTCACAAATTCTGATTCACGTAATCCACAGAAGATTACATTCATAGCCTTAGCATTATTCACATGTAATTGCTTAGCATTCTTATTTGTGGGAGGAGTAGTTGCGGGTGTGAACCCATCCTCAATAGATTGCCATGTTTCATATCCTTATGCCATCAAATAAATATGCATCCTCATACTAAAAAAATCATAATTATTTCCATCAAACAATGGAGCATTATTTGTTGAAGATCCATTCTGAGATGCCATCTGTGTTCCTGTAATATCTTCCTTCAAGTTGTTAGACTTTTTTCGGAGGAACCCGCTCTAATACCAATTGAATAACATAAGCTTATATTGAGAGGGGGGTGAATAGTATAATATCAACTTTTACTTTTCTTTCCCAAACAATATTATCCAATGTTATCAATTGTAATATCTTTCCAAAAATAGTATAAACCAATATCATCAATAGCAGTAGTAAATCAATGCACAAATCATCATGAGAGACACATATTTAATGTGGTTCACTCAATGTGGGCTACACCCATAGAGAAAATATTTCTTATAAATTTTCTCAACAAATATCTTTGTAACCAATTTCGTATTACAATGTTTATGGAACTTTTTCCAAAGGATATCTCAATCCCTTATGCTCAAGTTTGTGGGTCTTTATCCATAGAAGAACTCTATCCCCTTAACTTTGGTTCATGGAACTCTATCCATAGGAGAACTCTATCCCCTTAAATCTGGTTCATGAAACTCTATCCATAGGAGAACTATATCCCCTTAACTCTAGTTTGTGGAAATCTATCCACAAGAGAACTATATCCCCTTAACTCTGGTTCATGGAACTCTATCCATAGGAGACACTTATCCCCATTGCTCTGGCTAGTGGAGCTTTATCCACAGGAGACCTCTGTCACCACTACTCTAGCTAGTGGACCTCTATCCACAAGAGACCTCTCTCCTCTCTACTCTGGTCAGCTCCAACCCTGATCACTTCTCTACTCAAATTTACACATTTTACATGCACAAATCTACCTCAAGCCTTCACACAAGGATTCCTCAAATTAGTAATAAAAACTTCTCTTAGCTTTGCTCAAATATGCACATGTTACATGCACAAATCTATCTCAACTCTCCTCACAAAGTTTGCATAAATCTACACCAAGCCTTGTCACAATACTAGTACAAATTTATCTCAAACCTACTCATAAAATTTTCTCTTAAACCTATTCAAGCCTTTTCACAAGACTTACTTAAATTCACCTACAAGCCTTTTCAAAAGACTTGCTCATAACACATGATCAAAAACTACTCAAAAAACATACTCAAATTTGCTCATCAAAACCTCTTCTCAACTCTCCAAATCTTGCATACAAAACAATGTTTATCTATTTCTAGATCTTGCATAATTGTATCTCCAAGTGCTCTATCTAATATTCAATGTGATTTATTTAACTTGAAGTAGTTTAGACATATTCTACCTAGAATTCGTTTAACCTCTTGAAAATATAGAGAATGATATGCACTTGAAAAATGCTCAATATGTTCTACACGTTCATTAAGTTTGTTGCTTTCACATGTCTCAAATTTATTATATTTTAAAGGTAGCTCTAGTCTAGCACATGATAACTGACCTTCTTATGTATTTCCCAAAATCAAAATTGATACCCATAGTTGCTTCACAAATATGATTTCTAACACTTGCACATTCATTTTCAAGAATACTCAACTCAATGCACAACTTGTTCTTAAATATAAAATACAATAATGCATAAATTTGCTTTCAACCCTAGCAAAAGTGTTTTCAATTTCTTTCAAGGACAAAGCACAACTTGTTCACAAACTCTAACACAAATATTTTTAATTGCTTTTAACAAGGATGCACATTTTGTTTCACAAACACTAGATCAAATATTTCCAACAATCCACACTAATAAAAAATGTTATCTCCACCTTACGATTCAGAAATATTTTCTCAATAAAACACCTTTAAAAAGGAATAATATCACCATACCTCTTAACTTGCTTTGATGAATAACTTTCGTCAAACCTGTCTAAATTTTTTTTGTCTTTATTATGCCACTTTCAAGAGTTAGTTAGCATAGCACTTTTCAATCATCCACATGATAAACCTCTCTTCAAAAATGTGCATAAAAATATTAATTTACAATTCCCTTTAATTTCTCAAAACAAGGCTTTTTAATCAAAAGAACAAATCCCTTCAAACTTTATTTCACCATTCAAAAATACACACAATAATTAAACCACAAAACACCTTATAAATCCTACTTAAAAAACACATGCAATCAACTCATACAATGAAAGAGTCCTTATCACACATTATTTCTCCTTCTAAACATATTTTAAATTTTAATACCAAAAGACCCTTTTCACATGTTATTTCTCCTATATCAAATGAGAAAAAATAAATGACAACTCGACCTTATAACTCCCACAAAAATTAAATCATAATTGAGAAAATAAATACCTCTTTTATTCTACCCTCAATGTGTCTCGAACCTCTCACCTTGTGAAAGCAAGGCGACCAACCAAAGGACCACGACCAACTGCGCTAACGTAGCCCGTGACAACACAAAGGCACTAATTGCCTTTTACTTCCTCCTACCACGAACTCTACCCAACCAAACAAAAATGGTCTACAATGGATTTCAAACCTGAAACCTCCTTCTCACAACACCCTCATATAGGTTCAATCACAAACTGGTTTAGCTAGCTGGATGGTATTTGATGCGCACCAATCCAAACATAAACCTTCACTATTCATTGTAGAAGACTGCACTCTCCTTTCTTTTCCTTCCCTACAATGTGCAACAAATCAGATATTGAGATTATTGCTTGCACCATATCAAACAACTCAAAAATAACTTTAGGCACAGGGTATTAATATGATTTAGTTTCCTCTTTGTTAAAATTCAGTCCACCTTGTATTTTTTACACCATATGACGTTGGCCACCTCCATTTAAAATTAATTCGAATTACCTTCAATTACTTGGTGCTCAAATGATATTATAACTTGAAATTTTTATATATAATAAAGATATGATGATATTAATCCTTTTGAACCTTACCTTCATAATTAATAGTATTGCCTTCAATAATTTTTAAAATCTTGCCTTCATTATTAAACCATTGTTGCAAAGAACTCTTTAGCCTTTTTTCCTTCATTATAATATTAAAAAATAAATACTATAATACTTTTCTCAACAAATTTCCTTTCTCTTGAGATAAACCTGTGCCTTCATTATTGACCTTACTTAGAATAATAATTGTGCCTTGCGTATTTTCCTTAACATCAATGACATCTCTCTTTTGACATCAATGATAATAATTTACACAAATATTTCCAACAAATAATATAGGGCCACTAAATCTACCAAACCAAAATCCTATTCTACTTGCTACTATTAAAGCTTTACTAACATAATATGGAACTAGGAAAACAACCTATGAATACTACCAAGTTGTAGCATCAATGGTTGTAGTCCATAATATTCATGAGAAAGATGTAATGATAAGATTGTTGATAATATTATTGAAATGGAAGGTATTGCACTGGTACCAAACTCTTCAGGATGGTTGCATGAATTCTTGGGTATAGCTTACTAGTAGATTGGTGTAAGAATTTAATGAACAAATAGATTATTTTATTTATTGACCCCATTTACCACAATTCAGAGGCACTCACAAGAAGCAGTTATGGATTTTAACATCAAATTTAGCAAAATATAGAAGAGAGTGGCACATGAATTCGGGTCAGTAGATGCCCAAGAATTGTATTACTATCATAGGACCTTCAAATCATAGTTAAACTTGATGATACACCAATCCAATGTGCTAACATTTTAAGAGATATATCAAGTAGTTATGGTAGAATAAGCACTTTAATAGCCATAGGAAGACTTACCCCAAGGAATGCCATGCCCATTTATCTAAATATTCCATAGATGAATTATAATAAATAGTTGACAGTGATAATCATCCATCTACCTCATGATGTCCCAATATCTGTACCAAAATTTTCAATATTGCCAACTCCTACATTGTGTGATCATCCTACTATCTCGACCTTACAAGTTGTAGATCCTCAAGTTGTTAGCATGAAATATATCATGATAGAATTAAAAAAATTTAACAAATGATATCACCACTATGAAGAGGAGAGAAGCAAAGATAAATTTCTAGTTGAGGAGATTCCCCTATATGGTGAAATATCAAGGTGCTTCTACTAGTAATTATACAACAAAGCCCAATGTAGTGTATAGTAATAAGTAGAAAATTCCTTCCACATCAACTCTATAATTAGACTACTGGTGTTTAACTTGCAATGACCCACATGGTGAAATCACTTGTATGCTTCATCAACATTAGATGCAAAAGGAGGCACTACAAAAGGTAGAAAGAGATCAAAAGGGGTAAGTAAACATGTTATGTGAAGATGATAAAAATCTAATGGTGCAAGTAGAAGAGGTTGAACTAAAGGAAGAGCCCAGATCTCAAGCAAAATGAAATATGGAAGCTCTATTTTTATGGAGCTAGGTGCAAAAATGATGTTAAAGTTGGTGTTGTGTTGATTTCACCATCTAGAAAATTAAAATATTATCATACAAACTAACTTGGAATTATACAAACAATATTGTATATTATGAATATTTATGCATTAGGCTCAAGAAAGCAAGAAAATGGGAATCAAGTAATTCATGATTTTTGGATATTAATAGTTGGTGGTAAATCAGATAACAAATAAATACAATAGCAAGCAACATTATATTAAAGCTTATGGAAAGTAATATTAGAGAATGGTGGATAACATGTTGTGAAACTGGTATTCAAAAGAAAGCTTTTTCCAGTACCTCTGATAAGTGGTTTGGTGAGGAATTCAAAGCCAAATACTAGAAATGGATGAATGACCACAAGGAAGAAATATACCCAATCCTAGTAAAAATAAGGGATGATGAATCAGATTCACCTAAAGAGGTAGAGGAAATTTCCTGTTTAGCTTCCATACCAGTAGCTCCCTTAATACACCATGAAAGTTTAGAAGATGATGTCAGCATAGAGGAAGCACCTTTGCAAAAAATATGAAGAACACAAGTTGAAATACCTAAGGACACTTTAATAATGGAGGGTGTGTCAAAAATTGAGGATCAACCAAAGGAGCAAGATGCAAAGGTATAAGTAGCATAGAAGGTAGCATTCATGAGAAGTATTGTCAAAGAAATAGGTGCAAAAAAGGACAAACCCTCATCTCCATAAGAATAAACCAGTTAAAAGCAATGAAGAAAATAATATCCAGGTATCGAAGAAGAGGCAAGACCATTCAAAAGATCATAACAAAAATAATTCATTGATTGTTTCAATGCACAAGTTGAGCTAGATGATGCAACAATATGAAAACTAACATCAAAAGTGGAAGGAGCAAGTACATTTACTTCTTTTTTATCTCTTGATGAAATAATTTTACTACCTTAGTAGCCTTCGCTTGATCGACCAACTTCACCAGCTAGCTCTATTGATGAGACCACTATCTTACCTACCATATCATTAGCAATAAAATATACACCCAATGTATAAGAGACACACATAGCCTCAACTAGTGTAAATACTCATACCCCTATTAAAACTAATACTGTAACATTAAACCCATCATTTCTAATATTTTTTCCATTCCATTATTTTTTCACTCCAATCCCCATTGCTAAAAACCCCCTCTCAAAAGCATTTTCAATGATCCAGGACATCAAGGCAAACACATAGAGGTGGGCTAAATAGTAACCACCACAAGATCAAGTATAATTGTTGTTGATGTAGCTGCAAGAGAGTGCATCAAAATGATTGCACAACCAAATATGGTCAATATAGTTGTAGAAATGACTACAAAATATTACAATGTTAAGATATAGAAATACAACATTTTTAAGATACCAAAAATAGATATGCTTCTAGCTCTACACACTGAATAAGATACTTTGTTCCTATAGAGCACCCAATCAGATATAAATCTCGCAACAATAGAAAAAAAATAAAAAAGCTTTGGGCAAAGAATTAGAAAAGAAAATATAGAGAAAATATCCTAAATATTAAAGTCCTAGAGCTCAATCAAATAATAAATAGATCCTCCATGGAGGAACAATTGTAGCAAAAGGATGAGGAGATACAAAAACTGAAGGAGTAATTACAATAGGAGTGTGATAAAATGCATATGAAAATACAAAAACTACAAAAAGGTTAGAGCTAAGCTCCAAAGCCAAGAAGAAATCCTAGCAACAGTTCAATCAAAACTAGAAAAGGAAAAGGGGAAGCTCAAAAGCCAAATGATCTCTAGGGATATGCTAAAAAAAATTAGAATTCAATATTGGTTGAAAATTAAGAATTTTATAATGGAGGAAAACCCTTTGATGAGATAAACAATTAGTATAGAGAAATTAATCCAATACTCTAGATAAAAATTCACTAGAGCTAAGGAAGAATTGATGCTCAAAACTTAGTAGAAACAAAATTCCTAATAAATTATTAGAAATATTGTGGAAATAATATTTTTCCCTTAATATGGTGCCATGTCATAAAATACTTCTTGATCACAAGCAATATTGAAGACTCTGGTGGATCTACCTAATTAACCAAGGAATAGACTATCTAATGACTCTAAACAGATTAGGTTAGGTGAGGATACGCTTGAAGTGAACTTAAGTATTTACAATTAATACCATGCTCACCCAAATTAATGAAAATAATAAAAAATTATTTAACATTCTTTGATCAAGATTCACATAAACCTACCGATTATACATTTACCCATGGATCGATTCCTTCTCCATTTACCAATTATATTAATATTTATAAACATAGTTGTTGCTAAATAAAGAAATTTTGGATTGATCACATTCATCACAATTATGTAACAAATTTAAATAATTAACCAACAAAATAAGGCATAAATTGCACATTCAAATTATGCAACATGTAAATGAGACACACACAATACTAAACATAGTGAATTTTCCAAAGGAAGAAGTTGGAATTTGTATTAATATATAGATTTTACAAGAGTATTGATCATAATGGCATAAGAGTCAACAAATGAATATAAAATTAAGATTCTTATTCAAATTATGAAACAATAATCCATCACCCTCCTGTTCCAATGTGGTAATAGTAGGTTTCCTAGCTTCTAGTTCAGTCACTAAAAATGATCTCATCTTCCTGAATAATTCCTTAAAAATATTACACAATAATGGGGAAGAACTAAGGGGTGATAGAGAGAGAAGATACAAAGGATAAATACAATTTGTAGACAAGAATACTAGGGAATATCCTTAGGTAAAATTTACTATGCAAAACTTGATGTTGAATATGATCGTAGCAGTTCTTTTTATAAATTTTATATGCCCTATTTTTGCTATAACTATCTTGATCTAGGCCCTCCATATGTCATAATTTTCTACCCTTGATTGGTTGAGTGTACTATAGTACAATAATAACTATCTTGAACTATTTTATTAAAAATTGATAATTGTTGTTTACAGATCTTAGATCTTCAAAATGAAATACAACTATGTGCCATTTAGGCCTTATAGTGGACCTATCGATGGGTCTTTGTCTTCTTCCTTTGATTATTTGTTCTTATCTAGGATGGGTCCCTTATTATCTACGTTGACTTCTTGCAGTTTGTATTTTATTGAGCCTTTTCCCCTCTTTTCTAGTTTCTATTTCAAACACTTCAAACATCCCTATAGATATTTTGATGTGATCTGCTTTGACATTATTTTTCTTCCTTTTATATATCTAAATATATTTTATTATTCTATCAATGAGTTCCCATGCTTCCTCACAAAATGAAATGGCAAATCTAATTGTATTCAATTCTCGAAGGGTCCTTATCTTTTACTTTTCTGACCATATTTTATTCTTTACATAGAAAGTTGACTATTTCAGCTAGGAATCCAATTTTTCCAACTAGCTTAGCTTCATTGTTTGAATCCCATTCAAATTCTCTAATACTATTGAGGATAAGATCTTCTATATTATATAATTCTAAAAACTATTTAAGGGAAAAGCCTACTTGTACCATATCATCTTTTATCTCTTTTTCCTCCCATATGGTCATCTCTTCAGCCCATTTGTACCATCCAATTTTGTTTCTTAAGAACAATGATACTTTGATGAATTCTACTACACATTCTAGCTTAGTTACATCTACTAGTGTTACTTGTTCTCCTTATACTTCTTGGGAATGGGTTTCAAACTATTGAAAAATGGAAAGGATTACACTCACCCTATCCTATGCATGTACTAAGAGATATTTTATCCTTTCCATGGTGGCCCTGATTGTTTTAACATTCATGAAAGTTTGTGTCAGGTCTTCTAGTTTACATTAGATTTTTTGGCTCATATCCTTCTTGTACTTGAGTATTAAATCATAGAATAAATACTTTTAATCACGATATAGGGTTCTACCTACAAATTTGTGACCTATGAGTTGGATATATACTTCTTTAGATTGTCTATTTCAACCTGTAATTTCTCCTTTTTTATTTGAATTGTTTGTATATTTATTTTAAACTCCTAATTATCTAATAGGAAAAACTCCATTGCTAGTTCATGTATCTATTTTTCTATTTTCAACAAAACTATGGGCTCTCCAAACACTTGCACATTCCTTGTTCTTTGATTAGTCTAGATAATAGTGATGTTCTTTTGCTTGGGGATTGTAATCGATGCAACCTATGATGATGTAATTTGGGTATATTTATATAGATGTGGGATTCCCTTGGGGTCTTTACCTTCATCCATGTCTTGCAAATTTTGTTCATGAAAATCATATATGGATATCACTTCCTCTATTTTGACTAGGTTGATGTTTCTCATACTCTTTATAGCAAGGTCAGTCTTAGTCCTTGATTTCTTATGTTTTTGAGATTTAGAAGGACTAGGCATACTAATTTAATGTTCTCTAAGGAGGGTGGTTTTGTGGCCATTGCACAACATACCCCAAATTTTGGGACCCACCTTAAAATTTTGGTTTTTGGTTGGCTTTGAGTGATAGTTTTAATGTTTTTTCCTTTAAGTTTCCTATAGAGTATTTTGTAGTTTTGGGTTAGGTTTGTAATGCGGGTTAAATTTGATGTTTGAATTTAATTAATGCAAACCTATAATTAATTAAAATTCAAACATTTAAAATTGATTAAATCAAATCTTAAAATCCAAATAAAAATTTTAAAATGATTAAAAAATAAAAAATATAAAAAAATAAGAAAATAAAATAAATAAATAATATAAGAAAAGAGAAAAAAAATATAAATCTACATATATATTTATATTTTAAAATTTGAAGTGCAGCTTTCTGCATGTTATGTGTTAAAAGGTTATAATTCAAATTGTATTTATAAAGGTCTGACTTTATCTATAGTTTGACTTGGGAAAGATTCATTTATATCATTTACTCATGATAGGTACAAAAAGGAATCAATGCCAATTTGGGAGCATATATGTTTGGCCAAATTGGACCCCACCTAGGATTTGGGCACACACGTCAACCTAGATAGCTCGACGTGAACCACTGGGTATGACGTGGTAGACTGATGGTAATGCTTGCACATGGAGATGTGGACGCAAGGATGACGATGAGTCAATGATGAACCAGATGCATGATCAGAGGATGGTGAAATTTTAGGCTCTAAAATGGGAATGAATGTAGAAATTAAGATCTGTGGGATCTTGAAATAGAAAGATATCTCTGGTGGAAGCATCGTATTCTCAACTCATTGCCAACCACTCCTTTATAACTGTGTAGATGGTTCAATGAATTTTGTATGATTGTGTAGTGTAGCCATTAGCAGTAATCATAATCTAGGTGGCCAAGGATTATGTTTCTAATAAATGATATATTAATAAATTATATATGCTAAACAGTGAGATCACAGATGAAAAGTACCTCCAGTATGAGAAAAATGTGAATGTGACAACATACAACACTACGCATTGGGTGAAATTCCTACTCTTCGAAGTCTCGTACTTTTTGTTATCCAATAGTGGTT
This sequence comes from Wollemia nobilis, assembly GCA_028583015.1. Lineage (NCBI taxonomy): Eukaryota > Viridiplantae > Streptophyta > Pinopsida > Araucariales > Araucariaceae > Wollemia > Wollemia nobilis. The sequence goes on along the minus strand of JAQPPZ010014764.1, from coordinate 74,842 downwards.
ATGGTGATTACATAATAAATTTTGATAATAGGATGTACAAGCATGGGGTCATGAGACTTGAAAGTTATCATAACATGCATGTCTAATTCTTCAACAGTCATAGAATAGGTAGTTCTTCCACAAATATTTACATGGCCGCCCATAACGTGTGATGATCCCATACCCATATCATAGATGTTTAATGATGATATCTCTGCAAATTATTATATTTTTGGAGTCGGCTTCCATGGTCCTAAATAATATGGTTCAAAATCTAGAGTTGGAGGGTGATAATGCAGCACCAAAGAACTAGTTGAGATCTCATAGATTCTACATATTAGGGCAAGTATTGTGAAATATATGTTGGGCTACCATGGGCCTCCAAAATTTCTAGGAAGAGGTGATCATCCTCATCTGCGATGCCATCTCCAAAATTGATTGATACAACATTCACATAAATGAAGTTATCATTGGAGATGCCACCAAGATTCAAGTTGTTTTGAATCCCACCAACACCATATTTGATGTAGAATGATTAATTGGAATGAAATACTTATACTAAACTGTGCAAAATGACATGAAGCGGTGGCCTTTAAAGACTGCCACCAAATCTGGATAAAGGCTGAATACTCCAATTACAAGATGGTTTATGATTCATGTAACGGCGTGCTCGCAACCCATTGTCTCATGAAACACACAATAAAATTAGCAAATGTGGTAGTCATCTGAGACCTCTAAAATACCATCGTCTATAGTGGCAGGAATATGATGCAGAAGATGAAATTCAATGAGATAATGTTTTATGAAGAGAATAATCAAATGAAGACTAGAAATGTGCCAAAATCTATTTGTGCATGATTTTTCCAACATAACATCAAAAGACTAAAGAATTTTATAAAGGAGGTATTATAGGTAAGAATAGGTGATGGAGGTGTGCTATCACTTCATGCTCATTTTATATGGAAATCATAGCAAAATCATTATTGTGTATCCCATTCAAAACCAAAAATATAGAGATAGGATGAACTATCTCTTGGATATTTTTGATCGGTGGTACCCCCATTACCATACCTACTGGGTTGTATGTGACAATAGCCATAGTCCCTAATGGACCACCATGGTAGTATAGAAGCAATTCATCAAGTTCTTAACCTTGGTGTTAATGTAGAGATCATTATAGGGTGAAGACTTGGAATCATAGTAGTCTATAACATTGGTATGAGTGATAGATACATCGTGGTAGGAACCTTAATGTGATTAATAACATATTTGCTAATTTCAAGAAAATTGATTATCTAAAAAAAGTGAACAAGATTTGCTAACACAAAGGGTTTTAAATATACGTACACCACTACGTTATTATACATGAGGTAGAGTTCTTCAAGGTAGGTGATACAGCAGGAGGTAGAGCACCCAAAATTAATGGTGACGAATGTGGAGTGGTGAGCATCAATAATTCATGTAGAGTAACAAGGAAATTATAGAGGAGACGTCGTGCATGGCAGGCTTCCATGATGAGTCGTGGAATCAGTAGCTTACGTGGATAGTTATACCCTATCCGTTACATGGGAAAAAGTTAGTCAACGAACGCATACTATAAACTAAATTTCTCAATAAAGTTCTTAAAAGGGGAATAAAGTATCTAAAGGAAATCAAAGGCATTACAGGAGACATTATAAAAAAGGAGTATTTTTAAAACATGTTACATAACAATTATTACAAGGACACAGATAAGTTTGTGTCATCATTTACCTACAAGAGATGTTATTTCTACTGTAAACTGGCAGTGGCTTTCGGGCTGAAGGTAGTCTTGTTTAAAGAACATTATATGTCAAAGATAAAAACATGAGGTGAAGTATTTTCTAAAACCCAGGATTTTATGTTACAAAGAGGAAGTTATGAATGTTTTCTATGATGGTAATTGCTATAACCAACCAAAATAGGGATGGGGATAGCAAACAGATGCATGAGCAATTCATTAGAAAGTCAATAAAAAAGGAAATGAAACGAGGGACCATATTGAAAATCTTAAATATACATCAAAATGCAGATACGAGGGATGGATGTTTTTGGAATAGGATCATGTGAAGTGGATTGGAAGGATTTTTAGCTACTACCAATATTTATCCTCACTTTGTTTGCAGGAAAAGCAAGTTTTGAACATAATAAATATGGTTTTATTGCACATTTTTCTACATGTATTGGAACTATTTTTAATGGTGTTTTATGCATGAATATAGTAGCATCATTTAGATATTTTTAATTTATGTTTTTACCCTTGAGACTCTCATGATAACTAGATTTTGACTGTGTGGATGCAAGTCTAACGTGGTTTTTATTTTGTGTTCGAGATGTAATATTTTCTATAGGATAGAGGTTAGTTTATAGTAGCTCTCTTTGGTCATTTTCAGCATTTTGTTTCACATACTCCAAATTTTTATTTTTATTTCTCTAACCTTAATATTTTTCATTTTTTTAACTTCTGCAAATAAAAATAAAAAATACAAAATAATTAAATTCCAAAAAAGAGTTACATGGATTCCAAGATTAAGCTTTAAAGTTTTATTTTAAGCAATTTAAATATTATTTTAAAGGAAATTACAAAATTCTATAATTTTGCATAAAGTTCATATTTTTAAAAGGAATTTTGTAATATCAAAGTTTGGCATGATTTCATGGTTTAAAGGAGAATAAAATATTTCAAGCTTTTACACTTTTATTTTTAAAGCAATAGATTAACTTCCCCTTATGAAAATTATAATTTTACTAAAGGGATGTAATTTATATGGCTTTCCAAAGGTTACTACATTTTCAAAGTCAGTCATGTAGATTATTTTTATTTATGTTCAAAGCAAGGCTTAATAAAGGAAGATAAAATCTACCTAAAACATTCCAAGATAAAATGAATTAAATCGCCTTTTCATCGTGGTCATATGAGGGTCAATCACATCATATTTTCTTTTCTTTTTATGTTTCATGAACAATAAAAAGCATGGCAAAATCAAAGTAATACCAACATAGGCCCCTTGTTAACAATTACTTGCAAATCACTAAGGTATTCTAAGAACTTATTTGACACATTTTCACAAGCATACAAGCACACATTAAGTAAAAGGAACCTTGGAGAAATTTCTATTTCTTTTCAAGAGAGGGTTTTCTAATCAAAATCCTAACTATGAGTGTGGTTTTGAAATTGGGTAAAATTATCACTCAACATTTTAGCGCTAGAAGGAGGGCCTGAATTGGTCATTTTATTGCTACTTAAATTCTAAATAGTTCATTTTTATTTGAAATGTTATTTGAAGGCATGGGTATTGACTAATGAGGTTTTGTTGGTCATATTCATGGATTGGAAAGTCCTTTAATTGATGATACATTGATGCTAACCTTTTGCAAATTTGGAAATGTTCTCTAATGTCATGGTTTAATTGTTGCATAAATTTTGGTTGATAAACATGATGATTTATATGTTAAAAATTTGAAAATTATTAGTCATTTCATGATTCTAAGCAAGAGATATTGCTTTGACTGAAAAAATTGGTACTAAAGTTATATTCTTTAAGGTCCACTAATGGCAATGTTTACTCCAATAATGGCACAAATTGCATCCTGTGGGTGATTGCTATAGTCATTTAGACATTCTTGGAGTGCCCCATCAAATCCCTGAAGATGCAAAAGAATATTTACCTCAGTTTAGGCATGACATGACATCAATTGAGGAACATATTAAGAGATACAAGAATATGTAAATTTATTTGCAAATTATGCATGAAGATGTTGCTTGTAGGTTGTTTTCTTATACATTATATGATTTTGCATTTGATTGATACATCCAGTTACCCCTAATTTATATCACTTCTTGGGATCAACTAGAGGTCACATTTCTTAGCCATTTTATAAAACTAGTTGACTCAGTTATGATACTAAATCATTTTATCTCTATTTGTAAAGAACCTAATGAATCCATGAGACAATTCAATGATAGGTTCCATAGGTTTTATTTTAAATTGGTGATACATTACATCATGTTAGAAGAATAAGCCATTCAAATATACATGGAAGCCTTAGAGCCCTTAACTTCTACATTTCTAGGAAGAATTCTTAAATATCCATCCCTTCCCAAAGCCTATAGCGAGGTAATAATAGTAGAACAACAGTGGATTTTGAAAGGTGTTGATGTGTGTCAATTATCATTACTTAACCCTAAGGCTCACAATCAGATACCACCAATGAGTCAGGTTAAGGCACCACCTTCTCCCATGATGAACTATTTTTCAAAAGTTATGGATTCCAACCAATACCAAACATCCAATTTGGCACCATTGAATCAAATTATGTCTAATGTTACTGATCAATGGGATAAAATGGATTGTACAAATGTTACAATAACCTTAGATATCATCCAAGAGGTGGTGAAAGTTTCAAAGACAATATCCACCAGTAAGGATTATGGTAAATAGGCCCATCAAAATGTAGAGATTGGTTCAATTTTATAAATGCATGAGTCTTTAGACAATGGAGGAGTCCTAGATCTAACTAGCAATAAAATATGTGATAGGTCAGGATCTTCCATAGAATTAAATGACATGATTAAAGTATATTATCAAGAAAGACAACATGTTCAAAATAATGACCCAATAGAAATGCAAGGCTTAGATGAAAAACACAAGCTTATACTGATAGGGAGGGGTGAACAGTATAGCACCCACTTTTTACTTTCTTTCCAAACCAATATCAATTAGTGTCCTTAATTGCAATAACCAAATATAGCAGTGTGCATTAATGACATAGATAGCAATAGTAAGCAAGAGCACAAATCACCACACACAATTGAGACACAATATTTAACGTAGTTCCCCCAATGTAGGGTACTCCATAAGATAATATCCTTATAATATTTCACATAGAAATAAGGATCCTTATCCAATACAATGATTACTTTGATCTGCTCAAAGTTAGGCAATACACTGATCTACTCAGGTAGGCAATCCACTGATCTGCTTAGCTAGGCAATCTTGATCTGCTTAGGTAGGCAATCCACTGATATACTCAGCAAGGCAATCCTTATCTACTCAGGTAGGCAATCCACTGATCTACTCAACAAGCTCACCAAGAACTTGCCCAAATATGCTCTAGCAAGCTCACTAAGAACTTGCTCAAATCTGCTCAATAGGCTCACGCAGAACCTCATCAAATCTGCTCAACAATCTCACCAAGAACTTGTCCAAATTTGCTCTAGAAAACTCACTAAGAAATTGCCCAAAACTGCTCTAGCAAGCTCACTAAGAACTTGCCCAAAATCTACTCAACAAGCTCACCAAGAACTTGCTCAAAATTTTCTCAACAAGCTTACCAATAACTTGCTCAAAATCTGCTCAACAAGCTCACCAAGAACTTGCTCAAAATATCCTCAACAAGATCACCAAGAACTTACTCAAAATAAGCTAAACCAGCTCACCAAGAACTTGCTCAAAATCTTCTCAACATGCTCACCAATAACTTGTTCAAATCTGTCCCAAATATGTCCATAAATCTGTCCTAAAAGCCTTCTCAAGGCTTAACCAATCATACATAAAAACTGCCACAAATATATCCACAAAAGCCTTCTCAAGGCTCAACCAATCATGCTCAAGTAACACTCAAATCTCATCCACAAATCTATGAAGGCAAGGCTCAAAGATGAACTCAAAAATGAATGGTAATGCACTCTACAATGAATGAAAACAATGATCCACAATGATCTCAACTCAAATCAATCTCAACTCAACTTAAGTCAATCTCAACCCAACTCAAATTTTATGGAAGCATGAAGAGAATTGTTAGAGACTCAATATCTTCTAAGCTCAAAGCTCAATCTCAACTCAAATCAGAATTATAGAATCGTTTATTTCATGGAACTTGAGCAATCACTTCACACAATCACTTGACTAGGCTCAATCAACTCAACTCAACCAATCACCATAAGGGATAACTCTTTCTCACAAAACCCTAGTCCAAGCATGTATCACCCAACTCAAATGTTTCCAACAATACTCAACAACAACTCTCACATAACAATGATACTCATGTTATTTTCAAGTTCTTTGTATAACCAATGGGCTTAAACAACTATGCTTATAAAACAAGGGTTAAACACAACTCTCAAACCAGAAAACCTTGAAGCATTCAACCAAACACTTTCAAAAAGGAAACCACAATCAATCCTTTTCACTCCAATTATATTTCAGAAATCAACCACCATAATCAATCAATAGTAGAATGTGCCCATACCTTTTATGAAGATGAAAAAACCTCTTTGGAAATTTGCCACACTCAACAAACTTCTTTTTAAACTTTCAAAAAGGGTTAGAGATCATGATTAATATCACAACAATAATAGCCAAATAACACCTTATCACTCCTACTCAATAAAATGCATCATGTCCCTCATGAAAGAATTAATCAACTTTGAAAAAGAACAAAACAACCTTCACTTTTGAACCCCTTTACAAAAATAGAAATATATCTTTACATACACCTTATTTCTTTCTCTAAGTAAGTTAATCAAATATCCCTCAAAATAAACTTTCCAACGATATATAATATGATATATTTCTAAAAAATAAATCACCAAAAATCTCTCTTTTTCTAAACATGCATCATAACCCTTATTCCTCCTAGGGCACTTTAGAAAATAAAATATATTAAAAAATTATCTTGCCTCTGTCCCTGACGGGATTCGATCTCTTGACGTCTCGTTGCTCAGTGCTTTAACCTTAGCCAAGCCACCATTGGGCCACACGCTCTCACGTGCTCAAACAGGAGCACAAACCAAAACTTAAGCCCAAATAATCTGCACCCTTTCGAAAATAAAAACGTGCTTCACACGATTCAACACAGCAAGCACCCTTGACGAGAATCGAATGCAGGACCTCCTAATTTACACACAGTGCATGAACCGCTAGGCTAGAGTAGCCCATGTGTATATATTTTCTCCATAAACGTCTCTTCAACGAATGCGAAAATTGAAAACCCCTTAAACCCTTTTCACACACACTTCAACACAATGTGCAAGCTCTTTCGAATCCAATCGAGATTAAGATCGAGGACTTATAGAAAAATCAAAACTTTAGTGGCATAAATATATATGTCCTCCTCCTTTCCTTTGACGTCGGCACTATTGTTTAAATTTTAATTTTATGCCTTTTCCTTTCTTTGATGTCGCCACTATAAATTAAATTTAAATTTTAAATTTTAATTTTAATTTTAAATTTTAATTTTAATTTTAAATAATTTTAAATTTTAATTTTAATTTTAAATAATTTAAAATTTAAACTTAAATATTTAAAATTAAATATCTCCATCATCAGGGCTCCTTTTTTGATGAAACAAAATTCCAACCTGGGTTTTAAGAAAAACCCATTTCAAATATGCCATCCATAGTTTTAAATAAAACCTTTTATTTTGCCTGCCTTGGTTTTCACAAAAACCTTGTATATATCCATGCTCTCCAAAATATCATTTGGTCACCAAAACTCAATGTGATCCATGTGACATCAATGACAACATAAAATAACTCAAATTTCCAACAATATACCCCTTTGTCATTGATGGCAACACCTCTAATGCAAATAACCACAATCACTGTTAAAACCATCTCTGAGAATCAAAGTTGATCCCCTTGACTCAATACTATTTATGGAGGCTTCTCCACCTATATGAATGCTCTCTTTGGAGGCTGCTTCCCCTAATTCAATGCTCTCCCCCTTACTCAAATGTCTCCCCCTTTGACATCAATGGCAAAAGGAACACCTATGGGGCTAAATATATGACTCTTAAGCGTAGCCCCCTCACCACCTTCTCTCTTGAGGTGATTAATTTTGGGGTGGGAGTAATTTTACTCCCATATTAATTTGTTTCTTTCCTCTATTAATTTCCTTTCATGTTTTTCTGATATCCTTCTCTTGATGAATTACTTGATCTTCTTGTCTTGAACCTGTTTGACCTTCTTTCCTTGAACCTATTTGGAATTGAGTCCTACACCATTTTGCAATATGTCCAAAGTTATTGCAATTGAAACACTTGATATTGTAGCCTTTGGATGGTGTCCATATCCTGAATTCTTTCTTGAAATAACTTCCATATCCATTTCTTTCCTAAACCCTGTATTGTGAAGTTCTATTTTCATGACCATTATGACTATGATTTCTGAATTGTGTAGCTCTAAAACCAAAATCATGTTGCTCATTATCTTTGCACTAAGAATCTCTATGACAAATCCTATTTATTGAGAAGCAATGTCCCTAAAAATCATACCTTATTCCTTTGAAGTTTCTTCTAGCAAAATCAAACTTCTTTTATCCATAGACCCTACAGTGTATAGCCTTGTGTCTAAATTCATTACAAGAAAAACAATGTCCTTGAAAAGCCCTTTGTGGATGCCTTGGTTCCTCATACCTTTCTTGAACATTATCCTTATGATAATTTTCAACTTGTGCATTGCATCCTTGAACCTTCTTCGTAGTATCTAAATCCTCTTCCTTGGTTTCTTCATTACTTTCCTATTCAATAATATATTTTCTTTTTGAACTTGATTCACCTATCTCAAAACAAGATCCAAACTGAATACTTGGAGCCATAGGAACTTTAGAATTTTATTCATAACACTTAGGTTCTTCCTTGCTTTCATTTTTTAGAACTTCCTTTTCTTTTGAGTATGATTCCCCAAATCTAAAATATGAGACCTTTGGTGCTTTGGAACCTTCCTCTTCTTTCTCTTAATTTGTGTCAAGTAGCAAATTGGCACACATCTCTATAGCCTCTAAAATACAAGTTTCCTTCATAGTGAGAATATCTTGACCTTTTGACTCATGTGATGGATCAAACTTCTCAAGTATGGAACATCTCAATTCTTTTATATTTTCCTTAACCTCTTGTAGTTGCTCATGGATCTCATTGAAGTCTTCCTTTAGATCAACTGAGACATCTATCTTTCTTACACTATTCTCTTGTTTAACTTCTTCTACTTGGAGTGAATTTTCTTCTTCTACTTATTTTATCCCATAGAAAAACCCTTCGTCATCTTCACTGTCACTAAGATCATTATAATCTTCTATAGTAAACAAGCTCTCATAATTTCTTTGACCATGTTTGTTTCCTTGATGTGTCATATCATCTTCACTATCATTGAATCCATTGCAATATCCTGATCTGTGATCTCTTTGCCCACACACAAAGCACTATTCTCTTTCACCTTCTATTCCTAGGAATAGATGTTCTTCCTTTCCATCATCTGACTTTTCTCTATCATTGTGATCTGAGCTATCACTTGCTTCTACAATATAGTAAGATTTCTTTGCCTTACAAATTTTTTTCTTCTTCTCATACCTGCTTTGCTTGTATCTTTCATCTTTGTCATGCTTATGCCTTCCATATTATTTTTTGTTGTGACCCTCTTTTTCATCATCACTGTTTTCTTCATGTGGACACTTGTGTGCATAGTGACAAAAATCACCACACTTGTAGCATTTCACTTTCTTCATATTCTTGAAATTCCTTGAGTCCTTATTCCTTTTGATGAAGTTAGCTTCCTCATCAGTATCTGAACCTCTATCTGTCTCTAAAACATTCCCTTTATTTTTCTCTGAAGCCTTGAATACAATTTATTTTATTAGAACATGATGCTTACTTACCGTCATCTCATAAGTTGTGAGAGTTCCTTGTAGTTATTCCATTGTTAGCTTGTTGATATCCATTGTTTCTTCTATTGATGAAACCTTTGCATCATACTTCATGGGAAGTGATCTCAAAACCTTTTGAGTAACTTTTGATTCTTTCATCTCAAATCCTAGGCCTCTCATGGTGTTAATCTCATCAACTCAAAGTAAAAACTTTGCAATATCTTCAAAATATTCCATTTTCAATTCCTCAAATTTTTTTCTATGAGTTTGTAGTTTTGCCAACTTTACCTTGGAATCTCCTTCATAAGTATTCCAGAACTTGGTCCACATTTCATTATCTGAATTACATACCATGACCTTTGCAAAATCTATCTCACGTAACCCACTCAAAATACAATTCATTGCCTTTGCATTTATCTCAACCAATTTCTTGATAGTCTTATCTACCTCGAGATCATCTTCAATCTTATATTCCTTTTCAACCATCTACCATACCTCATATCCTTGTGATATCAAGTAGTTCTTCATTCTCATTCTCCAAAAAGCATAATTGTTACCATCAAACAGTGGAGCCTTATTTGTAGATGATCCATTTTGTGAAGCCATCTGTGTTCTTGTAGAATCTGCCCTCAAGTTGTTAGCCTTTCCGAAGGAACCTGCTCTGATAAGACATGAAGAACACAAGCTTATACTAAGAGGGGGTGAATAGTATAGTACCCACTTTTTACTTTCTTTCCAAACCAATATCAATTAGTGTCCTTAAATGCAATAACCAAATATAGTAGTGTGCATTAATGACATAAATAGCAATAGTAAGCAAGAGCACAAATCACCACACATAATTGAGACACAATATTTAATGTAGTTCCCACAATGTGGGGTACTCCACAAGATAATATCCTTATAATAGTTCAAATAAAAATAAGTATATTTATCCAATACAATGATTACTTTGATCTAATCAAAGCTAGTCAATACACTTATATGCTCAGGTAGGCAATCCACTAATCTTCTCAACTAGGAAATCATGATCTACTCAGGTAGGTAATCCATTGATCTGCTTAGAAAGGCAATCCTAATATTCTTAGGTAGGCAATCCACTGATCTGCTCAACAAGCTCACCAATAACTTGCCCAAATATTCTATAGCAAGCTCACTAAGAACTTGCTCAAATATGCTCAATAGGCTCACTCATAACCTCATCAAATCTGCTCAATAAGGTCACCAAGAACTTGTCCAAATATTCTCTAGCAAGCTCACTAAGAACTTGCCAAAAACTGCTCTAGCAAGCTCACTAAGAACTTGCCCAAAATCTGCTTAACAAGCTCACCAAGAACTTGCTAAAAATCTACTCAACAAGCTCACCAAGAACTTGCTCAAAATTTTCTCAACAAGCTCACCAAGAACTTGCTCAAAATCTGCTCAACAAGCTCACCAAGAACTTGCTCAAAATATGCTCAACAAGATCATCAAGAACTTGTTCAAATCTGTCCCAAATCTATCCACAAATATATCTTAAAAGCCTTCTCAATGCTCAACCAATCATACACAAAAAATACCACAAACCTGTCCACAAAAGCCTTCTCAAGGCTCAACAAATCATGATCAAGTAGCACTCAAATCTCATCCACAAATCTATGAAGGCAAGGCTCAAATATGAACTCAAAAATGAATAGCAATGCACTCTACAATGGATGACAACAATGATCCACAATGATATCAACTCAAATCAATATCAACTCAACTTAAGTCAATCTCAACCCAACTCAAATTTTATGGAAGCATAAAGAGAATTGTTAGAGACTCAATATCTTCTAAGCTCAAAGCTCAATCTCAACTCAAATCAGAATTATAGAATAGTTTGTTTCATGGAACTTGAGCAATCACTTGACTAGGCTCAATTAACTCAACTCAACCAATCATCACAAGGGACAAATCTTTCTCACAAAACCCTAGTCCAAGCATGTATCACCCAACTCAAATGTTTTCAACAATACTCAACAACAACTCTCACATAACAATGATACTCATGTTATTTTCAAGTTCTTTGGATAACCAATGGGATTCAACAACTATGCTTATAAAACAAGGTTTAAACACAACTCTCAAACCAAAAAACTTTGAAGCATTCAACCAACCACTTTCAAAAAGGAAACCACAATCAATCCTTTTCACTCCAATGATATTTCAGAAATCAACCACCATAATCAATCAATAGGAGAATGTGCCCATACCTTTTATGAAGATGAAAAAACCTCTTTGGAAATCTACCACACTCAACAAACTTCTTTTTCAACTTTCAAAAAGGGTTAGATATCATGATTAATATCACAACAATAATATCCAAATAACACCTTATCACTCCTACTCAACAAAATGCATCACGTCCCTCATGAAAGAATTAATCAACTTTGAAAAAGAATAAAACAACCTTCACTTTTGAACCCCTTTACAAAAATAGAAATATATCTTTACATACACACTATTTCTCCCTCTAAGTAAGTTAATAAAATAGCCCTCAAAATAAACTTTCCAACGATATATAATATGATATACTTCTAAAAAATAAATCACCAAAAATATCTCTTTTTCTAAACATGCATCATAACCCATATTCCTCCTAGGGCACTTTAGAATATAAAATATATTAAAAAATTAACTTACCTCTATCCCTGATGGGATTCGATCTCTTGATGCCTCCTTTCTCAGTGCCTTAACCACGGCCAAGCCACCATTGGGCCACACGCCCTCACGTGCTCAAACGAGAGCACAAACCAAAACTTAACCCCAAATAATTTGTGCCCTTTCGAAAAACAAAGCGGGCTTCACGTGTTTCAACACAGCAAGCACCCTCGACAAGAATCAAATGCAGGACCTCCTGCTTTACACACAATGCATGAACCACTATGCTATAGTAGCCTATGTGTATATATTTCCTCCACAAACGTCTCTTCAACAAACGCGAAAATCAGAAACCCCTTAAACCCTTTTCACACACACTTCAACACAATGTGCAGGCTCTTTCGAATGCAATCGAGATCGAGAGCGAGGACTTATAGAAAAATAAACACTTTGGTGGCATAAATATATATATCCTCCTCCTTTCCTTTAACGTTGACACTATTGATTAAATTTTAATTTTATGCCTTTTCCTTTCTTTGACGTCGGCACTATAAATTAAATTTAAATTTTAAATAATTTAAAATTTAAACTTAAATATTTAAAATTAAATATCTCCATCATCGGGGCTCCTTTTTTGATGAAACGAAAGGTCAAACTCGGTTTTAAGAAAAAACCATTTTAAATATGCCATCCATGGTTTTAAATAAAACCTTTTATTTTTCCTGCCTTGGTTTTCACAAAAAACCCTATATATATCCATGCTCTCCAAAATATCATTTGGCCACCAAAACTCAATGTGATCCATGTGACATCAATGACAACATAAAATAACTCAAGTTTCCAACAATATCCTCCTTTTTCATTGATGGCAACACCTCTAATGCAAATCACCACAATCACTGCAAAAACCATCTTTGAGAATCAAAGTTACTCCCCCTGACTCAATACTCTTTATGGAGGCTGCTCTCCCTTTCTCAATGCTCTCTTTGGAGGCTTCTCCCCCTAACTCAATGCTCTCCCCTTTACTCAAATATCTCCCCCTTTGACATCAATGGCAAAAGGGACACCTATGGGGCTAAAGATATGACTCTTAAGCTTAGCCCCCTCACCGCCTTCTCTCTTGAGGTGATTAATTTTGGGGTGGGAGTAATTTTACTCCCATATTACTTTGTTTTTTTCCTCTATCAACTTCCTTCCATGTTTTCCTGATATCCTTCTCTTGATGAATTACTTGATCTTCTTGTCTTGAACCTGTTTGACCTTCTTGCCTTGAACCTGTTTGGAATTGAGTCTTACACCATTTTGCAATATGTCCAAAGTTATTGAAATTGAAACACTTGATATTGTAGCCTTTGGATGGTGCCTATATCCTAAATTCTTTCTTGAAATAATTTCCATATCCATTTCTTTCCTAAACCCTGTATTGTGAAGTTTTGTTTTCATGACCATTATGACCATGATTTCTGAATTGTGTAGCTCTAAAACCAAAACCATGTTGCTCATTTTCTTTGCACTAATAAGCTATATGACTAATTCTATTGCATGATAAGCAATGTCCCTAAAAACCATACCTTATTCCTTTGAAGTTTCTTCTAGCAAAATAAAACTTCTTTGATCCATAGACCCTACAGTGTATAGCCCTATGTCCAAATCCATTACAAGAAAAACAATATCCTTGAAAAGCCCTTTGTTCATGCCTTGGTTCCTCATACCTTTCTTTACCATTATCCTTATGATCATTTTCAACTTGTGCATTGCATCCTTGAACCTTCTTTGTAGTATCTAAATCCTCTTCCTTGGTTTCTTCCTTGCTTTCCTATTCAAGAATATATTTTCTTTTTGAACTTGATTCACCTATCTCAAAACAAGATCCAAACTGAATATTTGGAGCCATAGGAACTTTGGAATTTTCCTCATAACACTTAGATGCTTCCTTGCCTTCATCTTTTAGAACTTCCTTTTCATTTGAGTGTGATTCCCCAAATCTGAAATATGAGATCTTTGGTGCTTTGGAACCTTCCTCTTCTTTCTCTTCATTTGTGTCAAGTAGAAAATTGGCATACATCTCTATAGCCTCTGAAATGCAAGTTTCCTTCTTAGTGAAAATATCTTGACCTTTTGAGTCATGTGATGGATCAAACTTCTCAAGTATGGAACATCTCAATTATTTTAGATTTTACTTAACCTCTTGTAGTTGCTCATGGATCTCATTGAAGTCTTCCTTTAGATCAACTGATACATCTATCTTTCTTACACTATTCTCTTTTTTAACTTCTTCTACTTGGAGTGAATGTTCTTCTTCTACTTCTTTTATCCCATAGAAAAACCCTTCGTCATCTTCATTGTCACTAAGATCATTATAATATTATATAGCAAACAAACTCTCATGATTTCTTTGACCATGTCTATTTCCTTGATGTGTCATCTCATCTTCACTATCACTGAATCCATTGCAATATCCTAATATGTGATCTCTTTGCCCACACACAAAGCATTATTCTCTTTCACCTTCTATTCCTAGGAATAGATGTTCTTCCTTTTCATCGTATGACTTGTCTCTATCACTGTGATCTAAGCTATCACTTGCTTCTACAATGAAGAACATGAACTTATAGTGAGAGGGGTGGGTGAACAATATAAGACTTAACCATTTAATAATTTTAAATTCAGATAGCAATGGCATCAACACAATATTAAACAAGATAGAAAGCATCACACATAGAAGACTCATTTTTAACGTGGTTCACCCAGAATGGCTGGGCTACGTCCACAAAAATTTTCTCTAAAAGTTTATTTCAAATTATTTTGGGAAACCTTCCCAATTACAATGTTTATGAGCCTCTACTCAAATGATATACCTTCCCCTAACTCTGCTCTAGCTGGTGATCCTCTAGAAGACCTCTGCCTCTTTTGCCCTTAGCATGTGGAACTCTATCCACAGAAGACACCTGTCTTCCCTGCTCTGGCTAGAGACCTCTGTCCTCAACTCTATCACCTCAAAGTTGGTCCTCAAATTTGCACTAAACACAGTCCTTCGGTCTAGCACAAATGTCCTCTTCCTCTGTTCTACAAAAACACAGTCCTTCGCTCTTATTGCATAATTACAGCTGCACTCAATCGAACATCGACCTTTGCACCTCTGCACAAACACAACAACATTCAACACTCTGTGATCAAACTTCTCACAGTGCGCATCAACTCGCCACTTCTGCGCTATTTGCGCTGTTATGGTTGCATCTCGCACACTTCACACTAATCAATTTGACTTGGTCTCTATGCACCGTGAACTTAGCTTGCGCAAGTTAGATACACACATACCATACTTTAATCTCGAAACAACCCTCCTTTTATAGAATAAATTTCACAATCAAAACTCTCAAACTTAGTCGACTGTAACCCTCAAACTACGTCGACTGCAAAACCCTACGTTGCGTCGGCCCAGATTTAACTCTATCGGCTCAAAGTTAACTTTGTCCTTCAACCGCCTCTAGTTCTGTAGCTTTTCCTATGAAACTACAACATGTCACGACATCATGACACCTTTGCCTGCCATACACCTTCTTTTTCTTGCTGTCAGGAAATTGTGACACTTTTTTCCTTTGTTTGCCTTGACTGCGTCCTTGTCACGAAAACGTGACACTTCTATTTTTTGCTGACGTCATCTTCACTCTTGTCGCAAAATCACGACACTTTAGTCTTCATTGCCTTCTTCTCTACTTTTGTCATGAAATTGCGACACATCTGCTTCTGTTGACGTCATCTTTAACTTTGTTGCAAAATCGTGACCCTTTTGTTTTCATGGCCTTCCTCTCAGCTTTTTTTGTGAAATCGTGACACTTTTCCTATAGAAGACCTACTTCCAGTTTTTGCTGCTAAATCGTGACTCTTTCACCATCCGTACGCTTTTCTTTTAGCCTGTCACAAAATCGCTACAACTTCATCCGTTGGCTTCTTCACTTCTGTCTGTGGTGAAATCGCAACACTTCCTACATCCATACGCTATATTTTTTGTCTATCGTGAAATCGTGACACTTTCTGCATCCGTACATTTTTCTTTCATCCTGTCATGAAATTGCGATGCTTTCAACTTTCGAAAGCTTTCCTTGCAACTTGTTGTGAAATCGTGACGCTTCTCCTTTCAGACTCTTCCCTTTGCTACATGTCGCGAAATCGTGACAGTTCTCACTTTGAGCTTTTCAACATGTCATGAAATTGTGACAGTCCTCAACTTGGAACTTTGCATCATGTTGCGAAATCATGACAGTTCCTAAATAACTTTCTCTCTCTTCGATCTTGTCATGAAATCATGACAATTCACACTGCGGACTCTCTTTTTCTGCCAACATGTCACGAAATCATGACAGTTTTGCCAGCTTCATCTCTGTCTTCCAGTGTGTCACAAAATCGCGACACTTTTGCTAGAACTTTCTCTCTCCTCAAACATGTCACAAAATCGTGATAGTTTTGCCAGCACTTTCTCTCTCTTGAAACATGTCACGAAATCGTGATAGTTTTTCCAGTCGCCTGCATACTTTTTCTTAGTTATCTTTTTCTTGATCTTTTGCACCTGGGCTACTTTGATCTTCTTGGAAACTCACTTTCCAAACTGAAACCTTCATAAAAAACACATTCTTTGACATCAAACCAAATTGCTTCAAGACCTTCTTGACATCAATGACAACATCTACACTTAGAGCAAAGGCAATGTACCCAAGGTACCCAAAATTGCCAACATACAATATAGTAAGATTTCTTTGCCTTACAAATTTTTTTCTTCTTCTCATACCTGCTTTGCTTGTATCTGTCATCTTTTTCATGCTTATGCCTTCCATCTTCTTTTCTTCTGTGATCCTATTTTTCATCATCACTATTTTCTTCATGTGGATACTTGTGTGCATAGTTACCAAAATCACCACACTTGTAGCATTTGACTTTATTCATATCCCTGAAATTCCTTGAGTCCTTATTCCTTTTGATGAAGTTAGCTTCCTCATCATTATCTGAACCTCTATCCATATCTAAAACTTTTCCTATATTTTATCTGAAGCCTTGAATGCAATTTCTTTTATTAGAACCTGATGCTTACTTACCCTCATATCATAAGCTGTGAGAGTTCCTTGTAGTTATTCCATTGTTAGCTTGTTGATATCCATTGTTTCTTATATTTTTGAAACCTTTGCATCATACTTCATGGGAAGTGATATCAAAACCTTTGAGTAACTTTTGATTCTTTCATGTCAAATCCTAGGCCTCTCATTGTGTTATTAATCTCATCAACTCGAAGTAAAAACTTTGCAATATATTAAAAATATTCCATTTTAAATTCCTCAAATCTTTTTCTATGAGTTTGTAGTTTTTCCAACTTTACCTTGGAATCTCCTTCATAAGTATTTTGTAACTTGGTCCACATTTCATTAGTTGAATTATATACCATGACCTTTGCAAAATCTGTCTCACATAACCCACTCAAAATAAAATTCATTGCCTTTGCATTGATCTCAACCAATTTCTTGATAGTCTTATCTGCCTCAGGATCACCTTCAACCTTATATTCTTTTTCAACCATATGCCATACCTCATTACCTTGTGATATCAAGTAGTTCTTCATTCTCATGCTCTAGAAAGCATAATTGTTACCATAAAATAGTGGAGCCTTATTTGTAGATGATCCATTCTGTGAATCCATCTGTGTTCTTGTAGAATATACCCTCAAGTTGTTATCATTTTTGAAGTAACCTGCTCTGATACCAATTGAATAAAACAAGCTTATACTGATAGGGGGTGAACAGTATAACGCCCACTTTTTACTTTCTTTCCAAACCAATATCAATTAGTGTCCTTAATTGTAATAACCAAATATAGCAATGTGCATTAATGACATAGATAGAAATAGTAAGCAATAGCACAACTCACCACACACAATTGAGACACAAGATTTAACATGGTTCCCCCAATATGGGGTACTCCACAATATAATCTCCTTATAATATTTCACATAGAAATAAGGATCCTTATCCAATATAATGATTACATTGATTTTCTCAAAGCTATGCATTACACTTATCTTCTCAGAGAGGTAATCCACTAATCTGCTCAGCTAGGCAATCCTGATCTACTCAGGTAGGCAATCCATTGATCTACTCAGCAAGGCAATCTTAATATTCTAAGGTAGGCAATCCACTGATCTACTCAACAAGCTCACCAAGAACTTATCCAAATATTCTCTAGCAAGCTCACTAATAACTTGCTCAAATCTGCTCAATATGCTCACTTAGAACCTCATCAAATCTTCTCAACAAGCTCACCAAGAACTTATCCATATCTTCTCTAGCAAGCTCACTAAGAACTTGCCCAAAACTTCTCTAGCAAGCTCACTAAGAACTTGCCCAAAATATGCTCAACAAGCTCACCAAGAACTTACTCAAAATTTAATCAACAAGCTCACCAAGAACTTGCTCAAAATCTACTCAACAAGCTCACCAAGAACTTGCTCAAAATATGCTCAACAAGCTCACCAAGAACTTACTCAAAATTTTCTCAACAAGCTCACCAATAACTTGCTCAAAATCTGCTCAACAAGCTCACCAAGAACTTGTTCAAATCTATCCCAAATTTGTCCACAAATCTATCTTAAAAGCCTTCTCAAGGCTCAACCAATCATACACAAAAACTACCACAAACCTGTCCACAAAAACCTTCTCAAGGCTCAACCAATCATGCTCAAGGAGCACTCAAATATCATCCACAAATATATGAAGGCAAGGCTCAAAGATGAACTCAACAATGAATGGCAATGCACTCTATAATGGATGATAACAATGATCCACAATGATCTCACTCAACATAAGTCAACCTCAACTCAACTCAAATTTTATGGAAGCATAAAGAGAATTGTTAGAGACTCAATATCTTCTAAGCTCAAAGCTCAATCTCAACTCAAATCAGAATTATAGAATAGTTTGTTTCATGGAACTTAACCAATCACTTCACACAATCACTTGACTAGGCTTAATCAACTTAACTCAACCAATCACCATAAGGGATAACTCTTTCTCACAAAACCCTAGTCCAAGCATGTATCACCCAACTCAAATGTTTCCAACAATACTCAACAACAACTCTCACATAACAATGTTACTCATGTTCTTTTCAAGTTCTTTGTATAACCAATGGCCTTCAACAACTATGCTTATAAAACAAGGTTTAAACACAACTCTCAAATCAAAAAACCTTGAAGCATTCAACCAACCACTTTCAAAAAGAAAACCACAATCAATCCTTTTCACTCCAATGCTATTTCAGAAATCAACCACCATAATCAATCAATAGGAGAATGTGCCCATACCTTTTATGAAGATGAAAAAACTTCTTTTAAAATCTGCCACACTCAACAAACTTATTTTTCAACTTTAAACAAGGGTTAGAGATCATGATTAATATTACAACAATAATATCCAAATAACACCTTATCACTCCTACTCAATAAAATGCATCATGTCCCTCATGAAATAATTAATCAACTTTGAAAAAGAACAAAACAGCCTTCACTTTTGAACCCCTTTACAAAAATAGAAATATCTCTTTACATACACCTTATTTCTCCCTCTAAGTAAGTTAATCAAATAGTCCTCAAAATAAAATTTCCAATGATATATAATATGATATACTTCTAAAAAATAAATCACCAAAAATCTCTCTTTTTCTAAACATGCATCATAACCCTTATTCCTCTTAGGGCACTTTAAAAAAATAAAATATATTAAAAAATTAACTTGCCTCTATCCCTGAAGGGATTCAATCTCTTGATGCCACTTTGATCAGCACCTTAATCACAGCCAAGCTGCCGTTGGGCCACACGCCCTCACATGCTCAAAGAGGAGCACAAACCAAAACTTAAGCCCAAATAATCTGCGCCCTTTCGTAAAATAAAATGTGCTTCATGCATTTCAACATAGCAAGCACCATTGACGAGAATCGAACGTAGGATCTCCTAATTTACACACATTGCACGCACCGCTAGGCCATAGTAGCCTATGCGTATAGATTTTTTCCACAAACGTCTCTTCAACAAATGCAAAAATCAGAAACCCCTTAAACCCTTTTCACACACACCTCAACACAATGTGCAGGCTCTTTCGAATGCAATCAAGATCGAGATCGAGGACTTAGAGAAAAAATGAAACTTTGGTGGCATAAATATATATGTCCTCTTCCTTTCCTTTGAAATCGGTGCTATAGTTTAAATTTTAATTTTATGCCTTTTCCTTTCTTTGACGTCGGTGCTATAAATTAAATTTTAATTTTAAATTTAAATTTAAATTTTAAATAATTTAAAATTTACTTTAATATTTAAAATTAAATATCTCCATCATCGAGGATTCTTTTTCGATAAAACGAAAGGTCAACCTGGGTTTTAATAAAAACCCATTTCAAATCTTCCATCAATGATTTTAGATAAAACTTTTTATTTTACCTACCTTGGTTTTCACAAAAACCCTGTATATATCCATGCTCTCCAAAATATCATTTGGCCACCAAAACTCAATGTCATCCATGTGACATCAATGATCCATGTGACATCAATGACAACATAAAATAACTCAAATTGCTAACATTAGAGTCATTATTTACAAGGGAGGATTGAGATTATTATAGAAAGTGGAATACAAGAATTGATCCCACTAAAGAAACCCTTGACTCACCAAAAGTGGTTGAAAGTGAGTTTAAGGAGGAATCAATAGATGAGTCTAAATATTATGGAGAACATACGATAGAATTTCATCCCTTGATTTTAAAATATGATTATTATAATGGTTGGGGAATGTATGAGGAATCATTGGTTTCTCACACTTCTACTAATAAAATTTATATTTCACTTGATATACAGGATGTTGAAATCACCATCTCACATGAAGATATTGTAATTCCTATACAATCATAAAATGGCATGCCACTTGCAGAAATAGAGAAGGTTTTAAAATTCAATCATTTTAAATATAAGTTTATGGAATACCTTGCTGAAATAGAAAGGGAAGAAATGGTAAATATTTCTTATGATTCACTTGTTATGGATGAGGAAGAGGTAAAATATTCTCTTTTATTATTGACTATTGAAAATTTGGGTACAAATTCACATGATTATCTTCAAGATTCAAATGAATAAATACCATCGGTGGTTAACAAGTAATTATAATCAACTTCTACTCATCCAAATAATAAAAATTTTACTTTATTCGAAATGAATCAAGTAGTTTATCAAGGAGATGTGTTCTTTGACACATCCTTTGACCAGTAAGAGTTATGGTCTAAAAAGGAGGGGCATATTTTCAATTGAGTCACTAAATTTGGTGTTTTTGAAAAACAAGTAATTGAGGAAGATGAAGGGCTACAATATGATAATGATAGAGAGAATGAGGAAAGAGATGAAATCACAAATCCTCATCAAGTCCTGGTAAATGGAAATGTACAAAAGGTAGAATATCACCTTTTGTGTTCAGCCGTTCGAATTCCAGATAAAAGTTTGCCTAATTGTCTATTGGATTTGAATGTTATCAATGATGAAATGCCATTTGTGGTTGAAAAATAATTTAAGTTAATTTCTTCTCACACAAGTAATCAATATACTATGTTAAACAAATCAGCGGTAGATGCTTTGGAGTTACCAAATCAAGTCCATAAACAATTGATTACTACGCCTAAGATACAAAGATATAAGGATCCTTATATATCAAATATATTAGATTTTTGTTACCTATAGTGCGGATTTGACTGGCCTAAAAACATCAAAAATGACTTGGCTTTAAAATTTTTAGAAATAGGCTCCTACTTACAAGACCTCATATTTGAAAAGAAGAACCTAATTCTAAATCATGAATTAAATTGTGAAATCTGTATTTTAAGGAATAGGCAAGAAAGAATTGAAAATCAATTAATATCTTATCAATTTGATGAATTGAAACTCCACTATGGGATTATTAACATAACTAGATTAAAATGGTGGGGTAAAAGAGGTAAATTAAAGTATTTTGTGCTTGTAGGTATGGTCATTTTATGGGATTGTGCTCAAAATATTTTGTGTACCTATCATGTTAAAAGTATTTCCATTTGTGATAGAAACTAGGTTTGGGATCCAGGAAAGTGATGGTTGAATTCTTACAACATTTGTTTTATTTTGTATACTATTGTAAATAATATTTGGTTTCAGGTTTGGTTGGTTTTGTATATCCTGTCTTGTTGGGTTTTATGAGTTGTGTAGGTTGTTTCACAGTTTTGGGGGTGTTTTATGTTGATTCTTATGCTTTGCATTTTAAGGATTTTTTCGGGTTCATTCCTTTTATTTGTGGTGGTTTTTTGTGGTATCTACTAATTTATGACCTCTTGGTTGTTTCTTGTGTTCCTTTATCATGTAGTGGAATTGCCCATTTTGGAACCATGTGGATCAAAGAAAATGGGATAAAATTGTTTAGTAATCATTCCTAGATTTTAGAAATAAGATAGTGAATTTTTTAACGATGAATCATTTGGCTAAAGTTGCACATGAACACGTCATATTAAGGGTCATGCCTTGAAATCTTGAAGTATGAAGTCATTTAAATTTACAAATTAAGGCAAAAAAAATTATAAACTCCATATTTTTTCTTAAATGGTCTCTAACCTAGGTGGTAGGTAAATTTTGTAAAGCAATAATGCTCAATAAAATAAAAAATAAATAAAAGCCAAATCAATCAAAAGGTTTAGATAATATTCACCAGGGCTATGGAAACCTAACTGGAACTAGAGCAATATCTAGATAAAATAAAATAAAAAGGCAAATACAAAATTAACCTAATACTTGGGTGATTCAGATAATTTCTATCGAGGCTATAAACATGTGGCTAGCTATAGAGCAAGGTCTAGAAGAGATCAAGGTCATATCCATCAGAGCTATGGACACTTGGCTGGTAGTGGAGCAATGTAGAGGCATGTTTCAATAAGCGATACTCAATAATCCAAACACAAAATAAGTGATGAATTCTGAATTATTTCAAGAATGCAAAATGAATTATGATTCATACACTGAGCTAAGGCAAATGTTTTATTTGTTTTCATTTGAAGCTTTCTACCTCCATCTTCTTTAGATATTGCTAAATAGTGTTTATTTTTTTTATATTTGTTTTCTTTTTTCAAATAGGGTTCTTCATCTAATAATTTCCCAATAGAGTTGCCATTTTTTGTAGCCATTGCACAACTTACCCAAAATTTGGGGACCCACCTAAAATTTTTGGTTTTTGGTTGGCTTTGATTGATAATTTTAATGTTTTTCCTTTAAGTTTCCTATAGAGTGTTTTGTAGTTTTAGGTTAGGTTTGTAATGTGGGTTAAATTTGATGTTTGAATTTAATTAATGCAAACCTTTGAAATTAATTAATTCAAATTCAAACATTTAAATTTGATTAAATCAAATCTCAAAATTCAAATAAAAAATTTAAAACAAATAAAAAATAAATAATATAATAAAATAATAAAAATAAAAAAATAATGTAAGAAAATAAAATATATATATACAAATCTACATATATACATATATTTTAAAAGTTGAAGTGAAGCTTTCTGCACGTTATGTTTTAAAAAGTTCTAATTCAAATTGTATTTATAAAGGTATGACTTTATCTATAGTTTGGCTTGGGAGAGATTCATTTATATCATTTACTCATGATAGGAACCAAAAGGGATCGATGTCGCTTTAGGAGAAAATATGTTTGGCCACAGTGGACCCCACCTAGGATTTGGGTACACATGTTGACTTAGATAATTCGACGTGAACCACTAGCAATGAGTCAACGATGAACAAGACGCGTGATGAGAGGATGGTGAAAATTTTAGACTCTAACATTGGAATGAATGTAGAAATTAAGATCCGTGGGAGATCAAAAATAGAAAGATATGTTTGTTGGAAGCGTTATATTCTAAACCCACTGCTAACCACTCATTTACACCCTTGCAGATGGTTCAATGAATTTTGTATGGTTGTCTGGTGTAGCCATGACCAATAATCATAACCTAGGTGACCAAGGATTACATGTCTAATGTGCAATATATGCTAAATAGTGAGATCATGGATGAAAAAAACCTTTGATATGAGAAATTTTGAATGTGGTAATATACAACATTGTGCATTGGGTTAAATTCCTACTCTTTGAAGTCTCATACTCGTTGTTCTCCAATAGTGGCCATGGTGATCACATAATAAAGTTCTATAACAGGCTATGTGAGCATGGGGTCATGAGGTTGGCAAGTTGTCATAACATGTATGTCTAATTCTTCAGCAATCACAGAATAGGAAATCCTCTCATGGAGTTTTACATAGCTACCCACAAAGCGTGATGAGCCCATGCCTATTTCATACACATTTAATGATGATATCTCTACAAATTATTCTATTTTTGAAGTCGACGTCCATGGTCTTAGATAATATGGTCCAAAATCTAAATTTGAAGGGTGATAAGGCAAAACCAAATATCTAGTTGAGATCTCATAGATTCCACGTCTCATGGTGGGGATTTTGATGTATATGTTGGGCTGCTATGGGCCTACAAAAGTTCTAGGAAGAGGTGATTGTCCTCATCTACCATGACATCTCCAAAATTAATTGTTATGACCTTCATATAAATGAATTTATCATCAGGGATGTTACCAAGATTCAAGTTGTTGTGAATCCCACAAACACCATCTTTGATGCAAATTTATTAATTAGAATGAAATATTCAGACTCAACTGTGCAAAGTGACATGAAGCGATGGCCTTTCAAGACTATTGCCAAATCTAGATAAAGGCTGAATACTCCACTTACAAGATGGTTTATGATTCATGTAACGGCGTGCTCGCAACCCATTGTCTCACAAAATATACGATGGAATTGGCATATGTGGTAGTCATTTGGAACCTCTAAAATACCATCGTCTATGATGGTAGGAATATGATGCAGGAGATGAAATTCAATGAGACAATGTTTTATGAAGAGAATAACCAAATAAAGACTAGAAATGCAGCAAAATTAGTTTGTGTGTGACTTATCGAAGATAACATAAAAATGCTAAAGAATTTTATAAAGGAGGCCATATAGGTAAGGTTAGATGATAGAGGTGTGTTATCACTTCACGCTTAGTTTATATGGGAATCACGATGAAATCATCATTGTGTATCTCATTCAATGCCAAAAATACAAATATAGGATGAGCAATCTCTTGGATATTTTTTATTTGTGGTACCCCCATTACCATGCCTACTGGGTTATATATGACAATGGTCATAGGCTCTAACAGACCACCATGATAGTGTAGAAGCATTTCGTCAAGTTCTTAATCTTGTTGTTAATGTAGAGATTATTACAAGGTGAATACTTGGAACCGGAGTAGTTTAGAATGTTGGTACGAGTGAGAGATGCATCATGGCAAGAACCTTAATGTGATTAATAAAATATTTTATAATGGCAAGAAGATTTATTATATAAAATAAATAGATAAGGTTTGCTAACACAATGGGTTCTAAATACACGTACACCACTATGTTGTTGTACATGGGACAAAGTTCTCCAAGGTAGGTGACACAGTAGGAGGTGGAGCACATGTATTTCATGGTGATTAAGGTAGATTAGGAGCAATGAGCAACAATAATTTGTGTAGAGTAATAAGGAAAATATAGAGGAGATGTCATGCATGGCAAGCTTCCCTGATGAGCTATGGAATTGATGGCTTACATTGATAGTTCTACCCTCTCTGCCACTTGGGAAAAAGTTGGTCAATGAATGCACACTATAAAATGTATTTCTCAATAAATTTCTTAAATAAAATCAAATGCGTTATGAAATATGTTATAAAAAAGAAGTATTTTTGAAACACATTACAGAACAACGATTACAAGGACACAAACAAGTTGAAGAACACAAGCTTATACTAATAGGGGGTGAATAGTATAAGATAAAATTTTACTTTTTTTTCTCAAACAATATTATCTAATATATCAATGGCAATATCAAAAGAAGTAACCAAAGTAATGCATAAATCATCACACACAATAGAGACACCAATTTAATGCGGTTCACCCAATGTGGGCTACTCCACAAAGAAAATATTTCACTAAAATTTTCTCAACAAGTCTCTTGGGAACCCTTCCCTATTACAATGTTTATGGACCTCTATCCAAAGGAGACACTAGTCCCCTAATCAAGTTCATGGATATCTATCCATAGGAGAACTCCTTCCCCTTTTTTGGTTCATGGATATCTATCCATAGGAGAACTCTTTCTCCTCTACTCTGGCTGCTGATATTCTAGAAGACTACTGCCTCCACTACACTGGCTTGTGGATATCTCTCCATAGAATAACTTTGTCCTCACTCAAAAGACCTTTGTCCTCACTGCCTTGGCTAATATATCTTTATCCACTAGAGACTATTGTCCTCTACTCTATCAACTCTAAAGCTTGATCTTAGCTCTACTCAACCTCTATCGCAAATATACACTAAATACTATCCTTGGTCTAGCACAAATCTACTCATAAATTTGTCTCTAATTTCGTATAAATCTGCCCTCAAATCTTCCCCAAACTCTGTCCTCAAATATTTCCTCAAACCTTAACACAAAGCTTGATCAATTACAAATCAACTCAGCTTAGATCTTCCCCAAGACTTAACACAAATCAATCAATTAATTCTTCTCAAATACTTACCTCAAATTTATCCACCAATTCCTCTCAAGAAATTTCTCAATCTACTCAAAATGTCTTCACTAAGACTTACCTAAAATATGCTCAATAATTCCTCTAAAGAACTTGTCCAATAAACTCAACAAGTATTCACCAAGACTTACCTCAAATTTACTCTCAATTCCTCTCTAGAACTTGTTCAATCTACTCAACAAGTCTTCACCATGACTTGTATCAAATATATCCAACAAGTCCTCTAAATAACTTGCTCAATCTGCTCAACAAGTCTTCACTAAGACTTACCTCAAATCTTCTCAACAAGTCCTCTCAAGAACTTGTCCAATATTCTCAACAAGTATTCATCAAGACTTACCTCCAATCTGCTTAACAAGTCCTCCCTCGAACTTGCTTCAAATCTGCTTTACAAGTCTTCACCAAGGCTTACCTCAAATTTGCTTGTAATATTTCACAAAAGCTCACACAAATCTATCAATAAGATTTAACTAAAGCTTACTCACTTCTATTCTTAAGTCCCCTCTAGGAATTACTCAAATCTATATTTAAGCTTTCACAAAAGCTTACTCAACTTTGTCCTTAAGTCCCCTCTAGGACTTACTCAAATTTGCTCACAAGCTTTCACAAAAGCTTACTCAAACAATTGCAATACTTGCATATAAAACTCAACTTAATCTCTTTCAGAAAACCTCTTCAATCACACAAACAAGTTTCACTCATAATCTTGTTTAACCATAAGAACATATAGAGAATGATTAGAGACTCAATATGTTTCACACTCACTAAGTTTTGTACTCAACAAAACACTCTATCACTTTCAAACTCTCTTTCAAATCAATTCAAAAATAAAGAATAATTTGTTTCACAAATCTTGATCTATCACTCCAATGCTTTCAATCAATAATGCTCAATTAACTTCACTCAACCATCCACTCAATGAAATACAACTTGCTTACAAACCCTAAGTGTTTCACTATAGTTCAAACAACTCACACTTTGTAACTCAAACCTTGACTCAAGATGATTCTAATATCACATAATAATTATACTCAGGTTATTTTTTAGGATCCTGCTATAAAATAAACTCAAATAACACACTCTCACACAATTGCTTGGAAATAACTCACATAAACATCACATTAATATAACAGAAATTTGCATATAGAACAATCTCACAATAGGACTGAATCGCAGGCCTCTTCGAGGGGGCAACCTCCTTCAATATTTCATTAATTTTGCAAAATATGGTTACATTGGTGCCTTTTCGGGTATTTAAGGAGTTTCCTTCCAAGGTTGGCTTACATGCAAAATGCCACCTGGATTACATGCATAATGCCACCCGAATTACATGCATAGTGCCACTTTGAATTACATGCACAATGCCACTCGAATTACATGCATAATGCCACACGAATTACATGCACAATGCCACCTATCTACCATGTGTTACATAAAAAGGGTGCCATTTGTCATAGGCACTACCTAAGCTAAAACTTAGAACATTACAAAATATTAATCATGGGTACTACCCACGTTCACTAGGAATTATTACATCAAGTAAGTTATTACATTAAGGGTTAGGATGAGATCCTAACATGCCCTTCTCCTTGAAGAAGCTTTGTCCTCAAAGCTGAAAATGAGGAAACTATTGCTGGAGATGATGGAGAGACTCCCATGTAGCATCCTCAGGTTGAAGTCCACGCAACTAAACCAGGACCTCTGTAATGGTACGGTTGCGTAGAGTGCGAGTTCGACGATCCAATAGCTGCTTTGGTGCAAGTAATATGGAGCCTTCTTCATCCAATTCGGGGAGTGTTGATGGAACCTGTACCTTGGAGCTTCCCGAAATGTAGGAGGAATGCATGAGTGGAGGGCACCCGTAAACTACCTCAAACGGTGTGAGTTTGGTGGCGGTATGATAGGAAGTGTTGTACCACCATTCGGCCAAAGAAAGCCATTTTGCCCAATGAGTAGGATGATTGGAGGCAAGGCAGCAAGGGTAAGTTTCCAAGCATTTATTAACAACCTTAGTTTGACCATCCGCTTGCAGATGGTAGGCTGAACTCATTTTGAGCTGAGTCCCCTGCAACTTAAACAACTCTTGCCACAAATTGCTAGTAAAGGTGGGATCACGATCAGATACAATGGAGGTTGGCATGCCATGAAGGTGAAATATGGAGTCAAGAAAAATTTGGGCAATAGTGAATGTTGTGTAAGGATGGGTTAGGACACAAAAGTGAGCATACTTTGAAAGGCGGTCCACTACCACGAAAATAACAGACTTGCCTCCAGATTTAGGTAGCCCTTCTATGAAGTCCCTAGAGATGTCAGTCCACACCTGATCCGATATTGGCAATGGTGGAAGAGTGCCCAGAGAGCGCACTGTTTCTCCTTTCATCCTTTGACCTGTGTCGCAGTCTGCCACCAAAGAGCGAATGTTCTGTTTCCTACCTTTCCAAAATAAGGTGCGCTTGAGTCGCTCATAAGGTGGTCTGATATTGGGAGGTGTACTATCCGGCAATAATGGAATGGCATGGTCGTGAGAGCGATGCGGTGGTAGTGTGGTTGGTTCTGAAAATATGGCCTCTTGTTTGGGGAGAATCTGTTGCATGTCTTGTGGGATTTCACCCATTGGAGATGTGGATGGTTGGATGGAGAATAGTTGTGCAATGACCCCATGTGATGATTTTTTTAGCAATTTCTCCATGCCGTTTGAACTGATAATTTGAGGTGTTCTTGTTGGGGAGCCCTTGATGATGTGTGTTTGTCCGTTCTGGGAGAACTGCATCCAGAGTTTAGAAAATTTCCAACTGATAGTGCCCAACGCACTCAACCATTGGGATCCCAAAACAATATCACATCCACCCAACTGGAGGGCAAACATGTCCTGCTTGAGTTCATAGTCCCCTATCTTGATTTTAACATTGCGACACTTTCCTTTACAAGGTAAGGTTCCCCCATTGGCTACCATGACCTCAAAGGAATTACAAGTGTGGATATAGCAATTTGCTCGTTGAGCAACTCTAGGGTCAATGAAGTTGTGCGTGCTTCCTGAATCCAGAAGGATGGAAAGACGTTGGCCCTTGAAAAATCCTATAACCTTCATGGTTTGAGGAGTAGTAATGTCTGCAAGGGCATAGATTGTAACTACTGTCTCAGGTTCCTGTTTCATTTTTGGAGGGTCCTCATCCTCATCACTCTCGTCAGCGGTATCAGGTTCTTCAACATCTATCAAGAACAATTTTTTGTGTGCACACTTATGCCCTTTGAAAAAATTTTCATCACAATTGTAGCATAATCCTTGGGCACGACATGCATCCATCTCTTCGGTGGTGAGGCACTTGGGTGCAGCAGGTTTATTATCATCTAGGTGTTGGGCTCTAGGAGGAAATGAAGGTCTATTTTGAGGAAACTTTGATGGGTGTTTTTGGGCAGAGAGTTTAGATTTGGCCAAACGGGCCAAACTGATAGCTTCCATCATAGTTCGTGGTTTCAACATTTTTACTTCTGCTTGGAGTTCCACCTTCAACCCACTGATATAACAACTCTGGAAGAACCCTTCACTCAATCCTCTTGTCCTATTGGCCAATTTTTCAAATTGAGCTTGGTACTCTCGGACTGACCCTGTTTGTTGTAGTTTGGTTAAGGCTCCTGTAAAGTCCTCAAACTCACTAGGACCAAATCGAGTGAGTAGTTGGGATTCAAAATCCTCCCAAGAGAGATTTGGGTAGGCAAGACGCAACCATTGAAACTAGTGTAGAGCCTCAGATTCCAAGTTAAAGGAAGCCATCTGGACTCGATGAAATATGGGTACATTATGAAGTCGAAAGAATTGGTCAACCCGACATAGCCACCCATCAACATCCTTCCCACTGAATTTGGGAAAGTCCAATTTGGGCATTCTAAAGGGTGGATCATGGTCATGATTCCTTGTAGAACTCTCAGCTTGGTATTCCGATTTGGGTGGTTCTCTTCTCAGTTTGTTGTCTACTTCTGTCAATGCTTCTTCCAAGCGATTGCTAGTGGCCTCATGCTCTAGGCGAAGACCTTGGACTTCTTCCCTTATGGAGTGAAAATCCGAGTTCAAGTTATCAATGGATTTTGTTAGGGACTCCAAGTGTTCTAGTTCTTTCTGGTGTCCACGGGTACCCTGGGCCATTTTTTGACCTTTTGTGACCAGTTACTAAAAATAGAATTGAATTTTTAGGACTTACTATTTTTAGTAAGTGCCCAAAAAAGTTCTTGGGTGCTATATATCAAAATGATCAGCAGAAGGAGGTGGTCACAATGAGCTATATATCTCAACACTACTTTTTGGCACCCCAGACTTTTTTTTTTTTTCTCCTGTTTTGCTGAGTCTAACGGTGTTTACAGATTCTGATTCTGAGCTACTAAGCAAAAGTTGGCTACTAGAGCACTATCTATAACTGGTCGTGTTTCACACTCAAGATTCTCTGTATTTTGTAGGTGACTGATATGACAGTTCTGTTCTGACCCTGAAGACTGTGAATTCTGCCTCGACTGTGTCTTGACCTCTCGACCTAACCGACTTGATCATGATCGCCACTATAAATTTTACTGTTATTCTCCAGACTTTCAACTTAAGTGTCACCCTCATGGCTTATCTCGAATGCATGTCCCTTCTATTATTTTTTTAGTAGAGGACTCCTTTCTCATATGCTCACTTTTGAAATGCAGGTTTACGAACATGGATGTTTGGATTTTTATTTTTATTTTTACGTTTTTTACAGGTTGAAGTTTTAACAAAACCAGGGAATGCTAAGTATAGGAGTATGTACCACCCATAGGCCCTCTAATATACCGACAGTGACGAACAATAGTGCTCGGACCAATATTTCGAGCCACTACTCAAGGAGGATTCCACACATACCCTTGAGCACACTACCTGCCTCTCTGACAATACGGGAGGGTAATCGTCCAGGATGCTGTGTCCCGTAGACTATGAGTAATACAAGGCCGAAGAGCTTCCTAATGGCTAAAAGTTTGTTTAATCCTAGATGGTCTCCCGATATACCCGAAGATACGTGGGAGCTCAAGTCCGTGCGCGAGTTCTGTCTGAGGCCTGGGTATTGGAGCCTGATCACCCCTCACTTCACTAGACACTTTATGGGCTATCTAGCTTAGCCAATAACGACAGATCCTTCGCGATATTTTAAAACCCCCGATACAGGGTTTCTACCTACTCAACTAATAATATATTTTTTTGTTTTTGGTCTGGAAAAAAAAAAACACTGTATTTTTTTGGATTTTTTTAATAAGGAAAAACAGAATGGAAAAAACACACGGAATTTATACCTAACAGGCGGATTGGATGGCAAGAATCATTGCAGTTGCAGTAGAACTTGGCCCTGGAAAGCGCTCTGATACCACTTGTTAGGATCCTGCTATAAAATAAACTCAAATAACACACTCTCACACAATTGCTTGGAAATAACTCACATAAACATCACATTAATATAACAAAAATTTGAATAAAGAACAATCTCACAATAGGACTGAATCGCAGGCCTCTTTGAGGGTGCAACCTCCTTCAATACTTCATTAATTTTGCAAAAGATTGTTACATTGGTGCCTTTTCGGGTATTTAAGGAGTTTCCTTCCAAGGTTGGCTTACATGCAAAATGCCACCCGGATTACATGCATAATGCCACCCGAATTACATGCATAGTGCCACTTTGAATTACATGCACAATGCCACTCGAATTACATGCATAATGCCACACGAATTACATGCACAATGCCACCTATCTACCATGTGTTACATAAAAAGGGTGCCATTTGTCATAGGCACTACCTAAGCTAAAACTTAGAACATTACAAAATATTAATCATGGGTACTACCCACGTTCACTAGGAATTATTACATCAAGTTATTACATTAAGGGTTAGGATGAGATCCTAACATTATTTCACAAATCCTAGCTCAATATTGTTCTTAATTTCATATAACAATGATACTCACTGTTTTGCAAACCTTAGCTCAAGATAGTTCTCATTCTCACATAACAATGATACTTATGATCTTTCACAAACCCTAGTTCAAGATAGTTCTCAATATCACATAACAATGATACTCGTGATCTTTCAACATCCACAAATCATGCACATGAAAACCTACTCAAACATTTTTA
The DNA here is from genome assembly GCA_028583015.1 of Wollemia nobilis. NCBI lineage: Eukaryota > Viridiplantae > Streptophyta > Pinopsida > Araucariales > Araucariaceae > Wollemia > Wollemia nobilis. The sequence continues at coordinate 41,735 of JAQPPZ010014764.1, read as the reverse complement.
AAAATATTTATCAAACAATCCTTTTCACTCCAACTTTTCATTTCACAACATTCAATCCAACAATATTCCACTCATAAGGAATATGTGCCTATACCTTTTGTTTTAATGGAGATATGTCTTCAAAATCTGTCTAAATCGCAATCAAATCCTCTTTGCCAATTTCAAGGTTAGATAACAACAACCTATCTCAAAATCTCCACAAAATATTCTCTCCAATATTTATTCCAATATACAAAAATATCAAATCTCTAGTACACCTTATAATCTCCAAACTATTAAAAAAGTATCTAAAAATCAAGTTCCTTTACTAACACCTTATAAAATCCAACCTTTCAAAATAATATTCAAAAATCAAGTTCCTTTACTAACACCTTATAAACTCCAACCTTTCAGAATAACATCCACCATATAAAAATCAAATTATTTTATTAACACTTATAACTCCAAACCTTATAAAATAAATTGTAACCACCAGAAATTATAATAAAATATTTTAATTTTCTTATACCTTATATCTCCCTTAACAAACTCACAAACTGCATTTTAAATCTCACAAAACCCTTTAATGCAAATTTCTGAATATCAAAAACCTTTGGAAAATTAAATCGTGAAATGCATACCTTTCATTTTAATTTTGCCCCAAAAATTGTTTCTGGTGAAATTCGAACACATGACCTCACATTTCCAACACCCTAGCCCAAAGCTAGATCACCATTTGGGCTACGCACCCACACGAAATCAAAGAGCATACGAACCACCTTTTGTTCCTTGTCTCTTCTCACGCTTAGCATGAACAAAAATGAATTTCCCTTTGAAAAACACAATCGTGTATATTGAACCCATGATCTTGCCCTCACAACACCCTAGCTTTACCTCAACTGCCACCTACGCTAATGACGTTGATGAAACCTCTTAGCCGCATCGCTTGCACTTGAACCCTCATCTGCCTCTAAACATTTAAAATGTGAAATCCCTTTTCTTACTTAGCAAAGCAGCGAACAAAATCTTTTTCTTAGCATAGCATTCAGGGAGGGAAATAAGAATTTGAATTTAAATAATTTATGAAATAAATATTATATATCCTTTTTAAATTTTCAAAAACCTCCTTGGGTTTTTATGAAGACCCTTTTAACTTATGCTTCCATATACTACTAAGATATTATGGAGCCCTTTTGCCTTTAACTTTTGCACTGATTCTCTTGACATTTGGCCTTCTTCCTGGACATCAAATAACAACCTTGACAACTTTGTTTCTTGATTAAGTCCTTGACATTAATGATGAATTCATCTGGTGACATCAACGACAACTTTGACTTAGGGACTCAAAATATCCAACAACAAAATGATTTAAAACACATCCTCCCCCCCCCCAATTTTTTGGTATAGAAGTATAACTTCATTGTCTTTTGATCCCAAAACAGGGCTATATAGCTTTAGATAATGTCTATTTATTGAGATCTATATTTTTTCCTTCTAAGGTCTACAACCTATAAGTATATTGGCCAACTATCTAAACTATCTAATATGACCAAATATATTTGGGTTCTAATTTTCCTTGTTCACCATGCTTATAATTTTTGGTGTCCCAACATATGACTATGTTACCTTCAAGGAATGGTGTGAATTTTACCTTTTTATTGAAAATTTGCACTATTTTTTGTGTTTGCTTTGTCATTTTATTTAGGGCTTCTCTTCTATCCTCTTTTAATTATCCAATATTCTCTACAATACATTTGTATTTTCATGGTCTTGAAGAAGTAGAGATAAGGAACTTCTCTCTATCTAAGGGGGCAATAAAGCATTTTGTCTATACACTAACTCATATGGGGATTCTCATGTGTTCCTTTTCATAGATAACCTATCTTCCCAAAGAGCAAATTTTAGCTGACTATCCTAACTTTTTTTGTTCTTTCCTAGTGATCTCTTTATTCTAGTAATTAAATTCTTATTTGAGAATTCAACCATACCATTACCTTGAGGGTAATAATTTGCAACATTAGAAATCTCTATACTATATTTGGCATAAAATTCGATCATTTCAAATGATTTGAAGTAGTTGCCATTGTCTATGACCACCAATTTCTTAGAGACCCCAAATCTAGTCAAAATATTTTCTTCTAAAAATTTGATAACCACTTTAGTAGTTGACTTCTTTAATGGAGTTTCTTCTACCCATTTAGTGAAATAATGAGTTTCTATGATAGTCCATCTATGTCCTCATGAAGAGCTAGGATTCATCTCACCAATGAAGTCAATTTCCATTGTATGAAAGGTGCTTCAATGATTATTGTCTTTAGAGGCATGGCTACTAAATATTTCTTCCCTACAAAAACCTGACAATTGTGATAGCCTCTCACATATCTATGAAAATCCTTCAACAAATAAGGCTAGTAATAGCTAGCTCTCATGATTTTATTGGTAGTGGATTTAGGTTCAAAATGACCTCCATAGAATCCATCATGGTATTATTTAATGACCTCAAGAACCTTCTTTTCAAATAATCAAAGTAATAGAACTCCATCTGGATGTCTCCAATAAATTTTACCTTCTTGAACATACTATTTTTGGGATTTTTGCTTCTTGGATCTCATTTTATTTGTAAATATACCTCTTGGGAAGGATGAATTTTGAAGATATGACAATATGTCATCATAGAATTTGCATTTTATATTATCGATCCTTCTAATGTCATGCATTTCACCTACCCTAATAATGTTGTTCATGATATCCCCTTCCTTGTTAGCCAAATCCTTTGCCATACCTTGACCTCTAAAAATATGAACTACTTTAAACTCTACATAATTTTACAATAGCTTAATCATCCATCTAGTAGGACCACCTATGGATTCAGACTTAGTAAGGACATCTTTTATGGCTATATAAGGAATGCATGCTAGGATTTTTTGGATCCAAAAATATCTTTGAAATACTCCAATAATTTTATTAAAACATAAGCTTATTTATCTACCATGGTATATTTTAGCTAAGCTCATGCTAGTCCTATACTCGTAAAAGCTATGGGTCTTTTGTTGTTCTCATCATATTTCTAAGATTGAATTGTAGCAATAGTATGTTCTGATACAAATGAATATATTTTGAAACTTTTAGAATAGTTAGGACAATTTAACATCGGGGTTGTAGTGATGGCATCTTTAATGCTTTAAAAATATTTGTATTCTCTTTTATCCACCTTATATCTCCATATTTATTTATCATATCATTTATTGGATTAGCAATCTCAACAAATTGATGTACAAATTTTCTTACAAATTTTATTTTACCAAAGAAATATTTGACTCATTTTAGGTTTTTAAGAGTAGGGATTTTTGCTATAACTTCAGTTATTTGTGGATCAATGATAATTCCTTATTTTTATACTACATGCCTCAATAAATTTCCTTGTGTAGCCCCAAAAATACACTTCTTAGGGTTTAGATATATTTCATATTCCTTACATATAGAAAATACTTTAGTCAAATGTTCAAAATGATCTTCTGGATTCTTTGAAAAAACTATGATATCATCAAGGTAAATGTCAACAATTTCAAACATCTAATCTTTAAAGGTAAAGTCCATGGATATCTGGAAGGTTTCACCTGTGTTTATTAAACCAAAAGTTATTCTACCATATTCATAGGTTCCCCAAGGAGTAGTGAAAGCAGTCTTATATCTATATTCAAAATTGACCAATGTCTAATTGTAGCCTAAAAAACCATCTAGTAGAGACATTATAGTTGATCCAAAAACTTCTTGTAATAGTTGCTCCATATTTAGAAGTGGAAAATTATCTTTAAGTGAATTATTATTCAAATTTCTAAAGTCCATACACAGTCTAATCTCACCATTATTTTTCCTGACCAGTATTAGATTTGCAATCCATGAAGAGAATCTGATATTTATGATAATTTTCACTTCCAACAACTTCTATACCTCTTTCTGCATGACTATATGCAATGTTGAGTTGAATTTTCTCAACTTTTTTTTGAATGGATTTGTACCTTCTTGAAGGGGTATGATGGGTTTCATTACATATGTATTTAATTTTATCAAATATTCATAGCTCCATGTAAAAACATCCTTATTTTTTTTAGGAAGCTAATGTATTGTTTTCTTTCTTTACCTATTAAAGCCTTATTTATTTTCATCAATCTAGGTTCTTATTCAGTTCCAATGTTGACCTCATTAGCTTATGATTCATAGAACAAGGGTTTGTAAGCTCTGTTAAAGTCATCAAATAGACTTTCTAATGAAATGAATCCACATGGGATTGTATTGGTTTTTATCTGTATTACTTCCACAGGTTCTCCTATATCATGTTCATATTCTTCATCACATATTATATTTACATACAAATTTTGGAGTTTCATGAAGTATTTAATATCCATAATATCTTTGCAAACTTGAAGATAAAAAATATTATTTGGTATAAAATTTTTATATACAGAGATAGTGGGAAACCTATCCATATACTCTGTCTATTTCTAAATAGTCTACACTTGAAGCATTAACAACTAAAATATTTGCAACTTCATTTTGATTCCTAGGAATATATTTCAAATTATATGCTAGAAACTTATCAATATCATAAATTATAGTATGTTTGTATTGTCTCAACCTTACATGTTTAGCCTAGTACTTTCCTTTCACTTGTTCTATGATAAGTTCTGCATATCTAGACATAGTTTAGAAATTGATACCCATTTCCTTGACTTTTATTAATCCAAACAAGAAAACCTCATATTCTACTACATTATTTGTGTAAAGAAACTCAAGTTTGTATGGTATACCAAGATATTTTCCCTTGATGTCAATTATGATAATTCCACCACTAGCTCCATCAAAAGTTAAGGTTCAAAATTCTTTAGTCAACACCCTGTGTGACTCTGCATGAAATTTGGCAATAGTTTTGGGATCCATATCTTTAGCTTCATAAAAAAAATTCAAAAAATGTGTATGCTAGATAAAATATACCCCATCCCTTTTTCTTCCATTAAATTAACTAGATTAACCATTGTATTGTTAGACTTTTTTAGTTCTATAGAATACCTATTGAAATGTTCACATCTAAGAATAACATTTTTTTACAAATATTGGGATAGTGGTATAAGACCAATCTAGTTGAATTAAACCACCAAGTTGTTTATCCTGGTGTCTACTTAATAATAAGAAAAAAAAAATGATCTACATCTACAACTACCACATCCATAACAATTCCTTTATTGGGATATTGGTCTAGAAATACAAGTAATCTAGTTATTACTCCTACACATCTCACTTGTTTGCTATCCATTATAGAAATAGATGGGAAATATTTGGTACATGTTAATCCTAACTAGCTTTCTATTTCCTTTGGCAAAATATTATGGAAAGCACCACTATCAAGCATATAGTTATGGATTATGTATTGATCTCCTAAGTCTAAAGCATATCTAAGAGAAAAAAAAAAAAAGACCTAACTAAAGAGGGAGTTCTAATTGATGTATTTTTTGATGTAGAGGCACTGCATACATGTCCATCTTCCTGATCAATTAATCCAAAAGCTTCACAAACTTTATTTCTATATTTTGGGATAGACATAAATTCACTATATATAATATTTACCTTTTGTTTAGCAAATTCTAACCCAAAATCAAATTCTAGTTTCTTAACCTCTATTATCTTCCCATTTTCTTGTTGTTTCATAATATCTTCATTCATTTGGATAATTTCATAAACAACTTGTTTCTTTTCAGACATTTTATTTATTTTTTCTTTATTCTGAGTGGGTCTTCCTTTTAGAATTTTTGTCTATTCTATCTAGTATTTGTTTATTTCTTAAAATTTTTGTATGAATTCTTTCATATTTTTCTACTTCTTCTACTGTGGGGACTAGTTTACCTTGGTTCATTCTTTTATATCTACTATCCTAAGGTTGTTGCAAGATATTAATATTAAATAGGACTAAAGCTATAAGATTTTTATTAGAAGTAGGTAAATTAGCCATCTCATTTTCAAACTGTAATTCTCTAGTCTCATCATCTTGGTTCCAATAAACATTAATTCTAATATATTCATCTAAATTATCCTCAAGATTCACATTACTATGCAAACTCAAGTATATACCATAGTCTGCAGAATTATGAGGAGCATCACAAGCAAAATAATAGAAAGATAAATCTATAGCTACGCTAACTAAAGGAACTATATCTAAATCTTTATGACTTTATTTCTTCTTCCAATTGTTATAATTTCATCCATTCTTACAACCTTCCTTTGAGTTACTTATATTCCAATTTAAGTTGAAATTTCTCCTAAAAAGATGCTTATTATTATTATGAGACAATGAGGATTCTATATTTTTTTCCCTCTTTCAATGTTGGTTAACCAATTATTTATAGTGTTGAACATTTATGTCATTTGAATATCTAATTTCTCCATGGGATCCTATTCTATTTTTCTTTGCATTATGAACCTTACCTTTTTTGGCTTTTCTCAAGTTGATTTAGCTCTAAGGAATGGGGTTTCATTTTACCACTACCAATCATATCTCCTTCAATATCAATTACTTTCTCCATACATTCATAAATAGTAGTGACTCTTAGATGTCTTAATTCATAATCAAATTCCCTAAAAAATGCATTCTTGTAAAAATATATAGACTAGTTGTCATTTGACCTCAAGGTTACAGGATTTTTTTTTTCTCATCTTGGAAAACCTCCTCTCAAAATCTTATACAAATTCATTTTCTTTCTTTTTCATAGTTGCTAACTCTGTTAATGAATATTGTTCTTTTTTTCTCTCTCCCTACTTCTTTAGAAAGACATACTCCATAGTATGGAAATAAGAAATACAATTATATATGAGACTATCAAACCAATCCCTGACATATTTTCTAAGGTCTGGAGAAATAATTTGAGAACTACCTCCTCTTCTTCTACCTCAAGGTTATCCATGATATACAAGAAACTTTGTATATGGTCTTCCCTTGTCACTGGATTATTTTCTTGGAATCTTGGTAAGTATTTATGGGCATTAGGAAGGTCATGCAAGATTGTAGGTAATCAGAAGGAGCTATATCTATTAGTTCTCCATTGATGTATATTTTGATTGTTCAAGTTATTCTAGTTCATAGGGGGATTGTCCATATTGGTTACTGGGGTAGTAATAACAAAATTTATAGTAACTCTCATGGTAGGTATAATAGTGGCATTATTCTCAATAGTAATAGAATTAGATTTATCTCTGGAAATAGAATTTTTAGGTATAGATGTTTTATGAGTATGGATAAATACCTTTGGATTTTATAGATCTAGAAAATACTCTTATCGCTTCTTTTTGTGGATGCTAGATTAGATTCTTCTCTCTTGGTTCTTTATTTTCTAGGTTCTTTAAGTCAGAGTCAAAAGAACCAATATGAAATTTATAAGAAAATAATCACTCTCTAGCTAAGATTACTCAGCACTAATACTATCAGTCTAAATATTCTTAGCCTCACAAGATGTTATACACTTTAAGGGATATGAGTAACATTGTAAAATAAAATACAAGAAATTAAAAAACCAAAAAAATCCATGACCATTGTATTTTGAATTTTTGAAAATTTAAAACATATGGTAAAAACCACAAAAATTTCAAAAATAAAAAACTTTAAGTTGTTCCCCAGTAACAATACCAAAATTTTTTTGTATAAATATTCTATATTCCTTAATATGGTGTCACACCACATAATACTTCTTGATCACAAGTAGTATTGCAAACTTTGGTGAATTTGCCTCTTTAACCTAGGAATAGACTATCTGATGACTCTAAATAGACCAGGTTGGATTAGGATACCCTTGAGGTGAACATAAGTATTTAAAATGAAGCCCATGCTCATCCATATTAATAAAACTAATAAAAAATATGTGTTGTTCTTTGATCAAGATTTATGTAAACCTACCTATTATGCATTTACCAGTGGACCAGTGCCTTATCCATTTACAAATTATAACAAGATTTATAAACACAATTATTGTTAAGGAAATAAAGGGAAAAGAAATATTGGATTGATCAATTTAATTTAAATTATGTAACAAATTTATTTAATTAACCAATGAAATAAGACATCAATTACATATTAAAATTAAGCAACATGTAATGGGATACACACACAATACTAAACACACTGAATTTTCCAAAGGAAGAAGCTGGAATTTATATTAATATAAATATTTTACAAGAGAGTTTGGCTCATAATGGCACATGACTCAACAAATGAATACAAAATCAATATTCTCATTCAAATTATGAAACAAGAATCCATCACCCTCTTGCTCCAATATGGTAACAATAGGTTTCCTAGCTTCTAGTTCAGTCACTAGAAATGATATTAGCTTCTTGAACACTTCCCTACAAAACCTACACAACAATGGGGAAGAATTAATGGATGACATATAGAGAATACACAAAGGAGAAATATGATTGGGATAAAAGGACACTAGGGGAAACCTTTAGGTAAAATTTGTTATGCAAAACTTGATGTTGAATATGGCTATAGAAATCATTTTTATAACTTTTGGATGCCCTATTTTACTACAACTATCTTGATCTAGGCCCTCCATATATCATCATTTCTACCCTTGTTTCTTGTGTGTTATAGTAAAATAATAGTTGTCTTGAACTATTTTATTAAAAAATGATAATTAGTTGCTTCCAGATCTTAGATCATTCAAATAGAATATAGTTGTGTAGCATTTAGACCTTGTGGTTGACATATCTTTGGGTATTTATCTCCTTCCTTTGATTCTTTATTATTCTCTAGGGTGGGTCCCTCAGTATCCAAGTTGACTTCCTACATTTTGTCTTTTCTTGAGCTTTGTCTATCATCTATAGTTTATGTCTCAAACAATTTAATCATCCCTATAGATATTTTGGCATGGTCTAATTTGACTTTATTTTTCTTCCTTTTCTCTATCTGAATATATTTTATTATTTTATCAATGAGTTCCCATGCTTCACCAAAAAATTACATGGCAAATATAATTGTATTCAAGTCTTGAAGGGTCCTATTATTTTTCTTTTCTGATCACATTTTATTCTTTTCACAAAATGTGCATAGAAAGTTTATTATTTCAACTAGGAATCCAATTTTTCTGACCAACTCAACTTCATTGTTTGAATCACATTTGAATTCTTGGATCCTATTGAGGACAATGTCTTCTATATCAGATACTTCTAAGAACTCTTCAAGAGAAAGGCCTATCAATGCCATATCATATTTTATATGTTCCTCCCATGTGGTCATCTCTTTAGCCCATTTGTACCATCCAATTTTATTTATTAAGAACAAGGACACTTTGATGAATTCTACTGCACATTCTAGCTAAGTGCCATATTATACTATTACCTATTCCCCTTCTACTTCTTGGTAATGGGTTTCAAACTATTTAAAGAAAGGAAGGATTGCACTCACCCTGTTCTCTACATGTACTAAGAGATTTTTTATGCTTTCCATGGTGGCCCTGATCATTTTAACATTCATGAATATTTATGTCAGGTCTTATGCTTTATCTTGTATTTTGTGGCTCATCTCCTTGTAATTGAATATGAAATTAGAGCAATCAATATTTTTAATCACAATCTAGGATTCTACTTGCAAATTTGTAACCTATGAGTCAGATATCTACTTCTTTAGGTTGTCTATTTTATTGATGTTCTTTAGCCTAGGTATTGTTATCGATGTAGGTTGTGATGATGTAGTTTGATTATATTTATATGGATAAGGGATGTCATTGGTATATTTCTCTTCATCCATGGCCTACAAATATTTTTGTTAAAGTAATCTATGGAGATCAATTCCTCTATTCTTACTAGGCTGATGTTTTTCATACTCTTTGTAGCAGGGTCAACCTTAGTCCTTGTTTTGAGATTTAAAAGGACTAGGTATAGTAATCTGACGCTCTCTAAGGAGGGTGTTCAATACTCCAAATTTTTCAATAATCTTCTATGCAAAGGATTATATTTTATTTTCTTTTTTATCTATCACCATGGCCTTAGGTTCAAAATTTGGACTTTGTATCACCATTTTAAGTCGGTCCTTTTTAGACATTTGGCTTCCAGTGGATGCTTGAACAGTGGATTGTTCTTTGTGAGAATAAGTAGAGATAATTTCTTTACCATTGTCTATTGGCCTTTGTTCTATGGGTTTGGCCTCAATAGATGTTGTCCTAGGAGGGCTTGCTTCAAAAGTGGCTATGATATTCTCTAAGCCAATCATGGTTAATTAGACTATTTCAATTATTTCTTCAGCTAAATTAACTATATCTAAAAGAATTTCTACTTGTTGGGTGTCAGTATTGATAGCCTCCAACATTGGATCTTGAAGCTCTTTTGGTTGCATAGCTAAAACTATGGGTGCATAAGCCAAAACTAAATTTCTTCTTAAGAACATTAGGTCAGCAGGATAGTCTCCAAGAAATTTCATCCTAGTATGACCCCTTCTCTTAATCTTGAATTCATCCCACATGTCTTGTAGGGATATATTTTCTCTAATGGTTTTTTTGCAAGTAATATTCAAATGAACCAGACCTCTAGTTAACCTAGACATACTTCATTCCTTTTATAGTTTCTCGATAATGGTCATGGAGATCATACCATATCCAACTGAATTTTGGGAAATTGTACTCATCCATTCTCCACATCCCTTCAAAAAAAATGTTCCCATATTACAGGGGATCTTAAACTAAGGGATCCTCTTTGCGTTCTTACCAACCCTCATTTTAGCCTCCTCTACTATTTTTTTTGTAAAATGTAAGTTAGCTATACAAAAATAGCAATATAATGGGAGCATTTTGATAGGAATCTTGACCCCATATAGTGAAATTATCAGTAATGAAGAATTCCTCAACTTTATTTTCATGCAAAACTTTTAAAATTCCTCTTGGCATTCTACTAAGGGAGAAACCATAGATGTAATCATGGATTTAGGCTAAGAATTTTATAAAAAAATTGGTATGGCTAGATGCTCTCTCATGAATCCATGGTAGCCTATCTTTTACATCGAGTGCTTCTGGTACTCCCCCTAGCTATTTGATTTTACTCCTTTCTAGATACCCAATAAAAATATGGATTAAAGTGAAGTAATGCATGAATTGATGCATTACCTCTTTTCCTTATTTAATGGATTTTTTTAGTGTTATATGTTCTAGGTGCATTCTATCACTAATGACTTCTTCCCATTGGTACATGGGTGTTTGATATTTTCTATTACATTGGATTATCAAATAGACTACCTCTTTGGATATTGTAAACAAATTAGGGGAGGCTAATGCTATGTTAATCATGTCTATGTAATGCATAGCCTATGTTTGTAAAACATTTTTTTGATAGACATTTCATATGAAACTCCTAGATCATACCTAAAAGCTTGGTATAGGATTTTTTGAAAAAGACCTAATTAGCTTTACCCTTTAGAACTGTCTTCTCTAACTCTAAGTAATATTTGTATAGCTTGGAGATCCTATAAAAAATGTCAGGCATGATTCTTATAGAGGGTCTTCCATTGTGCTTTCTAAATTTCTTCCTATCAGGGGCATATGCCACTACTAGCCAACAAATTAAATCTGCAAAAAAAAAAAATTGAGGCAAGTTAAGCTATTCAAGTTATTGGTTCATTCCATTGTAGTATAGTTTATCATCATTTCAATATTTTTGAGCCTATTTAAATATATCCATGAGAATAGTAGGGTGTTTTTACTCATTCTCTTCTAATAGCTTGTAAGAGTCCATGGTCATGTTATTTGCTTCCCATCATTGAGCTGAAGTGATGTGACTATCTTGCCGTGATTCTTACATATATTCTAGCATCCATTTTGTTTTTGCCATCCCAAGGAGTGACTAGTACAAACTATTATTGGTGAGTTTTCTGATGCGTATTACAATACCTTTAGAGATTATTGTCAAACTATTATTGGTGAGTTTTCTGATGCGTATTCCAATACCTTTAGAGATTATTGTTTGAGCATTGGAAGAAGCCATGTTTTTTACTATAGGACCTTTTCCCTTCACTCTGAGTATGATGCTATTTAGATATCATTGTTCTTCCACAAGATGATGAATTACTGTGAATATTTTATCATCCTTTAGTACATTTAGTTATAGTAAGGATAGAGGGATTTCATGCATGGTTCAACCTTTATGACACTCAACTACTGCCTTTCCTTTTCACCACCTTGCATGCACAACCTTACCATTTTCAATGCTTCTAATTGTATTTGTATTGTATTATCACATTATAATTGACCCACCTAATTTTAAAATGCATGCCATTATTTTTCAAAGTCATATATGAGCGCATGGTCTTATTGCCTCATGATTTATGAAATTTTGAACTATGTTTTTTATAATTTCTTCATCAAATTTATTGCATGTTTTTATTCCCAAAAAGAGATATTTTATCATGGAATGAGATTTATTCATAATAAAAACCAATTATTCATTAATAAAAACAAAACAAATATGAACTTTTAGTTGTTAGGACCTATAGACTTGTTATTGGCATATTATCTTCTTTATCTTTTTCTCTTATTTTTGAAGAATTCTTTTTTTTATAGATCTAATTTGGTGTATCTCAAGTTGTTAATTTTAGACCAATTAGGACAAGGGTGTTAGAACATATCATTAAAATTTCAAGCTTTGGCAAGCATATTAACTCTAACATACTATGATGGTCTCAAGATTACTGGGATCATCAAAGAATAAGATAAAAAATGCTTTGGTGCTTTTGATTCTATTGGCTATAGGTCCAAGTCGTAGATCTATAGGCTTTGCTTTTGAGCCATTGGATATTTATCTAAAAGGGTAAAATACTTTGACTACGTTGTAGCTTTGAAAACCCTTTGGTTTCATCAACTACAGGTCTAAGTCATAGATCTGCCAGGTTTGCTTTTGAGCTATCAAACTGAGCACATATAAGATAAAAGAATTTGAACCTAGCAGAGAATATATGCACTTTATTTAATCCCAACTAGGCTTCCAAGCCATAGATCTCCTAGTCATGGTCCCAAGCCATTGTATATAGTGAATTTGCTCGAGGTCTACCAAAGGGGGTGCATGGAAAAAAAAAGGGGGAGTGGTACTATTACTTCCTTAAGGTGTGACCTTAGACCTAGTTGAACAATATCAATAGATAATGTATTTCATGCAAAAGACTAAGTATTTTAAGGGGTAAAAATGTGACATTCTAGCCTATAATAAATATTAGGAGGCATGTAGTGGAAAAGTGTTTGATACTCAAAATATTTTATAGCTTCTTATAGTTTAGGTTAACAAGCTTAGAAAATGAATGCATAAAAAATACCTTGGATTTTTAATGAAGCCTAAGGTTCAAGCATTTTATTTAGGCATTAAGTTTTAGGCTTTTTAGTCTTACTAGCCATGGGTCTAAGTCATAGATTGGCTGGTTGTGCTTCTAAGCCATCAAATTAGGTGTAGATAGGATACACGATTTTGAATTTCAACTATGGATTTAAAGACTTCTTGATTTATCGGTTGGGATTCTGAATCATCGATTTCCTAACTTTATTTCTATACCCTTAGATCTATATGAATAATACAAAAAGATCTTTTGTCTCTTTCTATTCATTTATTTTTCTCTTGAACCATTGATTTCTTGGTTGTACTTTCGAACCATCAGATTTCCCTGTATAAGATAGAAAAATTACCTTGTCACAAATCTGAATACTTTTAGGTTTTGTCGGTTGTATGTCTACATCGTAGATCTATCAACTCTGCTTGTAGACTATCAAATATTTTTGAATAATATAAAACCTACAAAAAACCTTAGGGGAAGTCTTTTTCAAGAGTTTTAGTCATTAAACCTTAGGAGGAGAAATATGTGTATAACTAAGGAAGAAAATGAGTAATAAGCCTAAGGTTATTTTTAGACGATTAGTGACAAAGGAAAGCAGGATGGTTAGGCTTTGGATTAAGACTTAAGGAGTGATACCTTAGGAAAATTTTTGAAGGTAAGGATGTAAGGCGAAGAGGGAAAATTAATTCATATACTAATGTCTTACAAACCTTAGGTGGTGGGGAGTATGTTTTTTTAGAAGGATTTGTAGGCATGACTTATGATAATATGGAATGTAGAGAGGGCAAGATGATATATGAGTAGCCTAATATTTTGAATTAGTATTAATATTTGGAGGACCATAGACCTAAGTATTTATGGAAATGGAACTATGAATGGAGGCCGAAATTTCAAGATTTTTTTTATGATGACCTTAGTGACTAAATATTTTTATCATTAAAGTACTAAGACTCAAAACTTATGACCTTGCAAAATAATAAGACCTTGAGGACCCTTTGCGATCAAACATACCTTTGACTAAAAAAAATGCAAAAGAGCTACAAACTTGACCATACACAAAGGGAACATTATGTACCATGTTTACTGCCATTATTGTAAAATTTGAAAGCCACTTTACTTTGACCCAATAAAATTGACCTAGAATTAGAAATCCACAAGACTCAAAAAAAATTGAAATTAGCAGTCATTCTCATGTTGGATTTTGAGGATCCAACAAGAACCAAAGAACTACACCCATAATTGCTCAAAGTGCTTGTAAAGATATTTGGGGTTATCCAAGCTTCATACAAATAAAATCAATGAAGGAATCCAACTAATAGTAGAAGGAGAAGAGATGCTTAATACTCTCTAATAAAACAACAACAATATCAAGTTGGAATTAAGAACTTATAGATCTTGTTTTTATCATATTTTAGTATGAAAATGAACATCTACACAAGGAGTAACTGATTTAGTTTTTGGATCAATGGGTGAATGATGGAAGTGATATTGATGCATTGTTGAAGACTTTTATGATTGACTAGGTCATCGTATTTTTTCATAATCTTACAATGCTCTTGATAAACACCACATAATTGACAAGGATATACAAGGACCCTTCCTACGATTGTTACTATTAGCTAAAAAAGACCCTCCAAGATTTTAGGGCAAGAAGGACTCCTTAGAGAACATGGAATAAAATATGTATATTATTACAATTATTCAAAGAATCTTTAGCAGCTAAAGCAATTGAGCAACAAGAAGAAACATTAGGAGTAGCCCTAGAAGAAACCTTAGAAATAGATAGTTCTCGATGTGGTATTTGTACATAAAAAATTTTGAATCTTATTTTTACATAGTCTCAATTTTGACTCCATGGATCAAGTGGATACGGCTCAATGGATAAATTATGTAGGTCAAATTTTTACCTACATCCATCTCTGAATAGGGAGATGGATTTTGTATCTATACAATATTGCATGTTGCTATAATAGGTCATCAAACACTTGAAGTGGTAGTCAGATCAAAAGGAGCAATTCAAAATTTTGTTGTGTAAAATCATTGTCAAAAATCCTAAGGTAATGATACTGATAACAAGTTACACCAATATAGTACCCAATAGATGAATAAAAGGAACACGAGATAATTTTTGACCAAGTGATGGTGCTAAATGAATTTGAGTGCTAATGTTAGCAAAAATGCATTTTAAATTTAGGATTTGACATGTATAATCTCATATAAATAATAATGTTGATGTTAACAAGAGGAAGAAAAATATCTAGCTTAATGAGAAAAAGCATCCAGTATCATCTAGGATGCAAAATCAGTTAAGTATGAGAATCTAGCATCCAACACACTAGCTTGGCCTACCAAATGAAGTAGCCTAATATGGCAGAAAAAATTAAGTGATGACAACAAAGGTAATAAAAAACCCAATATGAAAGGTATAAGTAGCCTAAGAAAGTTGTTATAACCAACCCTTATGAACCACCTTTGAAGAGCCTTAACTATGTTACCCCTATCACTGAGGAGCCCAATGATGAGGGTGATCCTAACTTTATCTCTCCTGAACCTAAGCTAAAGAACCCTAGTTCTATGAAGCAATATTATGGCTACTTGGGATTTAAATTAAGGCATCGGTCTCTTAGAAAACTTAAACGTAAAATGCAAGCAAGTATCAGTGGTCTAGAAGCTCCAATAAGGCTAAGATCAATGGTAATCCCTCAAAGTTGACCCCTACCCAATTTTTTTATGATAAAAATATGTTGGAGCCAAATTATAATATTGTGCTTCGAAATTCCATTCTTACTCTTGTAAAAAACACCATGATAAACCTCTCCATTGTTGCCAACACCACTAGGGATGCTTGGATGATCTATAATCAAGCCATAAAAATCATGGAGGAGCTTCACATATAGCTCAAAAAACTTTTCAATAATGGAAATGACAATACTGAATATCATGTGGAGATAACTGGAGGTTGATTTCCTGCTTTGTTATGCATCAATCTCTAATTTTTGGTTTTTTGTTAATGATTTTACCATGGTTTGTTTACCCCTTGTGGCTGGGATCTTCCCTTTAGGATTTTCATTTTTAAAATCTTACTATTTTTTTAGTTGTAATGCTACACCTTTTGTAATAATGTTTTGGGGCCCTTTCAAAACCCACTTTTCAATCTACCAAAAATAAAAAATAAAAAGCCCAACACAACCAAATAAAAAAATAAAATCCTAAGGAATGAGTTGCACTTGACATCTAGCTAAAATATTATACAATGCCAAATAATTTTGAATTCTAATGTTAGTTGGAGGTGCAAAATTATCTCATAGTAATAACAAAGGAACCTAACATCCAATAAGGAGGTAGAGCTAAAAATACATCAAATGAAAGCATGTAATAGGCCACCTGAGATTGCTATCGATAGATAAAAATTTTGTTAGAATATTATAATGGCCATGAACTCCTCTAAGTGTCATCCATACCATTGTAACTAAATAAGTAGTGGGATGTCCAAAGCCAAACAAACATGTCTAGAAATCTTGTGCACTATAAGAAGATAGAAAGGCTACCACTCCCCTAGATAGAACAAGGTCAAGCCACATCAAAATAAAATACTAAATTGATTTCCAAAATATAAGCTAGGATAATGAGCCCATGAGCTATAATAGCCTATTAGACCTATAATCCACTTCATGAAACATGATAATAGCATAATAATTGTAATTGTAAATCTATATATACCATAATGCAATTCAATATAGGGATCAACTCTTTAGCATTTAAAATTGGTATGATTGTATTTATTTAGGACTATACACCTTATTGAATGAGAATTATATCATTGTCTAGATTCCTACTATTTTCTTGTGTAAAATATATATGTAAGTCTTACTGTATGCTATTGATTTCCAGTTAAATCTATGAATGTATATTCTACTACAGTTATTGTGCATTCTAAATTTCTACCTGTATTCCTGTTATAGTTTTGGAATAATTTAGCATAAATCAAAGTGCTTAATGATAAATATTTCAAATGCATAAGGAACGTAGCCTATTATGTTAGGTGTTCAATTTGAGTTTGGAATTTGAGACTCTCTACACCATGTCTCTTGATGTTGCCAAATCTATACCACTTTTAGCAAAATTTTATAACCATTTTCATTTATTTTATTTAGTCTACAACCCCCCATCTAGGTAGATTATCTAGGACAAGGAACCAACATTTTTTAGATGCTAGCTCAAATACTTTTCTCTAATAATTTTAATATCTTGGCCACAGTTTCAAGGGTACACTTTAAACTCATCATTGACATAGGTGGATTTTGAAACTAAGAGAAGATAAGGGCCAAATTAGAAAATAATTTGGACATTGATTTATAGTTTAAACCAAACTAGAAGTAAGTTGGTCATTGAGGTATAGATCCGTCTTGACATTGATTTGAAAATTTTAAAGATTTGAAGTTTTAAAATTTGGAAAACTTGAGAGTTAGTAGGTTGAAGTATAAGCTAAAATCAACTTATAAGATAGTTGATCATTTAGGGATATTCAGTGCCACCTTGACATTGACATTGGGTTCTCTAGTAAGGAGGAGAATCATATTGAGTTCTTACATGTGACCTAATACATTGAAGATTTTAAATTAAAAGAGAAAAGAAGAGATTAAGCTACAAAATTTTAGAAATATTCCTATAGATATAGAGAATAATTTTAGCTTCTAGATATAATAAAGAAGAGAGCACAATATAAAGTATAAATAAGGATACTATGGAACTATTATCTGAATAAAATAAGCTTATACTGAGAATGGGGGTGAATAGTATAAGATAAAATATTTTACTTTTCAATCCAAATGATAACAACAATAATATCAAAATAGTAAATAGTGCACACACATGAGAGACGTGATTTAACATGGTTCACCAAAAGCGGGCTACTCTACAGGGAAAATATTTATTATAAATTTTTTCAATAAATATTTTGCGAATCCAATCCCTATTACAATGTTTATGGAACTCTGTCCAAATTAGACACCAAACCCCTTATGCTATGGTTTGTGGATCTATCTCCATAGGATACCTCTAACCCCATTGATCTGGGATCTCTCTCCATAGGAGAACTCTATCCCATCTACTCTGGTTGGTGAAATTATAGAAAACTTTTGTCCCCACTACTCTGGCTTGTGGATCTCTCTCCAATGGAAACTATTGTCCCCTCTATTCTGTCACCTCCAAATCCTGCTCTCAACTCTGTCTCAAATATACACCAAAATTTGTTTCAAGTCTAGCACAAATCTACTCTAACTCTACTCACAAATCTGCATCAAATTCTATACCAAGTCTTCTCAAATACTTGTTCAAATATATCCTAAAGCATTCTCAAAATATTTGTTCATTCATATGCAAAAGTACTCAACCAAATAATTAAATATTTCCAATAATACTTATCAATCAATCCTTTTCTCCCCACCTTATATTTTAAAACATTCACTTCAACCAAACACTTTTAAACAAGGAATGATGTGCCCATACCTCTTTATTTGCTTTGATGGAGATATATCTTCAAAACATGTCTCAACAAAAACCAATTCTCTTTGTACCACTTTCAAGGTTCTCAAAAATATCCACATGAATTTTCCTTCAATAATATGCTCAATAAATTCTGAAAAGATGCTCTAGGACCCTTATTTTGATCTCAAGGAAAATGCATTAACATTCAACACAACCCCACAAAAAATATTTTCATGATGTAAGAGGTACACATAAAATTCAAACCATTTTTTACACCTTATAACTCCTAGCCTTGCAAATAAAATTTCATCAACAAAGATCACCAATTACATAAGAAAAATATTTCATTTACACCTTATATCTCCTACTTGTTATTAATGTATTTCCAAAAGATAAATAAATCACCACTTCAAAAATTTCCTCCAAAGCACTAGCAAACAACTCCACTAAATTCTTGCACAAAAAAATAATAATTCATAACCCTTTTTATTGCAAAAATAAAATCATCATAAAACTCCTTATGACTCCCTAGTCTATGTGCATACTGAAGAACACAAGCTTATATTGAGAGGGGGGTGAATAGGATAATACCACTTTTTACTTTTCTTTACTCAAACAATATTATCCTTAGATAGCAATATCAATGGCAGTAATCAAAGCAATGTGCAAACCACCACATAAAATAGAGACACCAATTTAACGTGGTTCGCCCATTGTGGGCTACTCCATGAAGAAAATATTTCACTAAAATTTTCTCAAAAAATCTCTTGGTAATCCTTTCCCTATTACAATATTTATAGACCTTTGTCTAAAGGATTCACCAATCCCCTAATCTGGTTTGTGGGCACTAAACCATAGGAGACACCAATCTCCTTAGCTATTTCATGGATCTCCATCCATAGGATAACTCCTCCTTTGCTATAGCTGGTGATCCTCTAGAAGACTGTTGTCTCCACTAAACTAGCTTGTGGATCTCTCTCCACTAAAGACTCATGTCCTCACTTAGAAGACCTCTATCCTCACTACCCTGGCTAATGGATCTCTATCCACTAGAGACTATTATCCTCTGCTCCGTCACCTCCAAAGCTTACTCTCAACTCTGCTAAATCTCATTCTCAAATCTGCACTAAACACAATCCTTCGATCTAGCACAAATATGCTCAATCTCTATCCTCAAATTTACACTAAATATAGTCCTTCGGTATAGCACAAATCTACTCAATATTTGTATCAAATCTAAACTAAACATAGTTCTTTGGTCTAGCATAAATCTGCTCAATCTCTGTCTCAAATCTGCATTAAACACAGTCCTTCGATCTAGCATAAATTTGCTTAATATCTATCTTAAATATACACTAAACACAGTCCTTCGGTCTAGCACAAATTTATTCAATCTCTATCTCTAGTCTAGCATAAACCTATCCTCAAATCTACACCAAAATCTATCCTCAAATTTGTCCTCAAGCCTTAACACAAAGCTTGACCCAATCACTAATCAACTCTGCTAGATCTGTCCCAAACCTTAACACAAAGCTTGAAAAAATAAATCAATCAACTCTGCTCTCAAGTCTTCTCAAAGAATTACCTCAAATCTGCTCAACAAGTCCTCACTATAACTTGTCCAATATGCTCAACAATTCTTCACCAAGACTTACCTCAAATCTGCTCAATAAGTCCTCACTAGAACTTGTCCAATCTGCTCAACAAGTATTCACTAAGACTTACCTCAAATATGCATTGTAATCTTCCACAAAAGCTTACTCAAATTTCTCCTTAAGTCCACTCTATAACTTACTCAAATCTGTCCACTAGCTTTCACAAAAGCTTATTCAACTCAACTCAATCTATCACAGAAAACCTCTTCAATCACACAAACAAGTTTCACACAGAATCTTGTTTTAATCTCACAAAAACATATAGAGAATTGTTAGAGACTCAATATGTTTCACACTCACAACAATACTTAATCACTTTCAAACTCTCTTATTTAACCACAGAAACATATGGAGAATGGTTAGAGACTCAATATATTTCATTCTCACACAACACTCAATCACTTCCAAAATCAATTAAGAATAAAGAACATTTTATTTTACACAACTTGAACTATCACTCCAACACTTTCAATCAATGTTGCTCATCCAACTTCACTCAACTATTCACTCAATGAAACACAACTTTCTTACAAACCCTAAACATGTGTTTCACTCCATTTACAACAACTCACACTATGATATCAATCCTTGACTCAAGATGATTCCTCATTCACATAACAATGATACTCATGTTCTTTTCACAAACCCTAATCATGCACATAAATGTTTACTCAAATATTTACAACAATTCTTATAAAACAATCTCACATAAAATACTCATGATATTGCACAAACCCTAGTTCAATATAGTTCTCAATCTCTCACTCAAATGTTCTCACAAACATTCACCAATCATGCACATGAAAGCTTACTCAACAATGCTTATCAAACAAACCTTTTCACTCCAACTTAGCATTCACAACATCCAACCCAATATATTTCACTCACAAGGATGATATGCCCATACCTTTTGTTTGAAGAATATTTGACCTCAAAACCTATCTCAATCACAATCAACCTCTTTGCCAATCTCAATGGTTAGATAGAAAAATATTCACCCAAATATTCTCTCAATATTAATTCAACATTACAAGATTAACAAAAACTCAAGTACACCTTATTGTCTCCAAACTTATCAAATAAATATTTCAACTACTCAGTTTCACAATAACCCCTTTCAGAATTTTAATGTATGAAGTAATCCAAAAACTATTTATGTCTCCCTACTCACAATTGCATTTTCAAATAATAAACTTTATAAAGCAATGCAATTTATATTCAACCTTCAATAAAAATATTTCTCACTTTCGTCTAAGATAAAAATTAATTACCTTATCCCTTTTAACTCCCTAAGCACTCAACAAAACCAAATATACCATGTGCTCATAACATTCCCACTTCACACTTTAAACTAGGTAAAAAAATTAAAGCATGCACTTTAAGTGCCACCAACAACCTTAGACTATGCACGTTTTAACCAAAAAATGGAATGCCTCATGCACGCTCCTCATGGGGCTCGATCCCTAATCGAAGCACCACATGCACCTTAGTCATGGTTTCCTTGCCATGTGAGCTAAGCACTCACATGGAAGGAAAAATTACCTATAGCACTTTGACTCCTCATCCTATGCCAAAATCCAAAAGGCTTTATGCTTGCATCATCACCAAGATTCGAATGTAGCACCTTTATGTATCCAACACCTTCCACACTTGGATTCATTGCTAGCCCAACTACTGGTTGGTG
Source organism: Wollemia nobilis (assembly GCA_028583015.1). NCBI lineage: Eukaryota > Viridiplantae > Streptophyta > Pinopsida > Araucariales > Araucariaceae > Wollemia > Wollemia nobilis. The sequence goes on along the minus strand of JAQPPZ010014764.1, from coordinate 19,582 downwards.
TTGAAACTTCCTACCTTGGTCGCTTTGCTTTCTACGTATTTTAGGGCCAATTAAAAATTGAAACCTTTGTCCTTTGCTTGCTCATGAATTATTTGCCTTCACTCAAAATCACATGCACAAATATTTTGGAGACTTACCTTTGTGAGGTAAGTGCTATGGTATTTATACCATATGCTTCCCTTTTCCAACGTCGGTGGAGGAATATGAAATATCAATTAACTTTTGTACCTAACCCAACTTTGGGTTATAAAATTATTATTTTATAAACTAATATATAATATATTATAAATTATTTATAAACTACCTTAGGCATTAATTAACCTTTTATTATTATAATAAAATATTATAATATTATTTCCATTAGGCCTAGGTGTTTTTCTCTTTCACCTTTAGACCTTTTCTGACTGCCTTTAATATTATAATAGTAAATTTTATAATATTATTTTCTTTAGGTATTTTATTCAGGGTGTTTAACTGTCCTTTTGACCAATCATGTGAAGCTCTTAAACCAAATATCGTGGGCTTAAAATACAAATATTTTAACCCTTCTTTTGCCAAGTCCTGCATTGATTCTTGACACTAACTCTTGACATAAATGACAACACAACTAACTCAAAATTTCCAACAATCTCCCCCTTTGTCATTGATGGAAACCACCTTTTTTTTACCAAACCTTTTTCCTCTTTTAAAACTACCCCCCCTGAGAAACTGATCCCCCTGACTAAATGCTCTCTCCCTAACTCAAATTTGTCCCCCTTTGACATCAATGTCAAAGGGTCACCTTTGGGGCTTGGGACTAAGAATGAGACTCTTAGTTTAGCCCCTCCCCCACCTCCTCTCTTGAGGTGGTTAATTATGGGAGTATCTCTACTCCTAGAATACACTAATATTTACCTTTATCAACCGTCTTCCTAAACATATCCTTTTGATTCCTCTGACTATTCGAGTTCCTACTTATCTCTAGAATTTTTGCTCTACACCACTTTGTTATATGCCCAAAATTATTACAGTTATAACACTTTGTTTTGTTATTCCTTGAAGGTGAAAATATATTTGGGTTTCTCCTTGTGAAGCCATATCTATTCCTGTCATGAACCCTGCAATTTACTGCCTTGTGACCAAAAAATTACAAGAGTAGCAATGCCCTTGAAAAATATGTTTGTTTCTAAAAATTCCATATTTCTATCTTTCATGAGTCCTGCACTGTGTAGCCTTGTGTCCAAACCTATTATAAGAGAAGCATCATCCATTGAAACTACATTGCCTTGACCCCATTGGTCTCTTAGTATCTTCTACCCTATGTTTTTTCTTGTTCCATATGTTCCTCATTTGTGCATTGTTCCTTCTCTTTCTATTGTCAAACTCATCCTCAAAAGTCTTACTTTCTCTTACACTCTCTTCTTCTAGATTTTTTTTTTATTTGGGGCTTCAGATTGACTCTCCTTGTTCTTTTTGTTCCTGTTCAAAACCAAGTCCTATCTTATTTGATGAAGATCTTTGTACCTTGATAATATTATCCAATTTATTTGAGCTTCTCCCAAACTTGCGTAGCTTGTATTTAGAATATTTTATTTCCTTCCTTAATGAAGCTATTTCTTGCTCTAACCTTTCACATTCTAAAACCTTTGCTTCTAACTTCTCTTTGAATGTCCTTATCTTAGCTATTGAGTTGGTTATATCCTTTATTGAAGAACACAAGCTTATATTGAGAGGGGGTAAAATAGTATAAGAGCACTTTTTACTTTTATTTCCCAATATGCAATGTATATATAACAATATCAATAGAAATAATCAAAGCAATGCATAAATCATCACACACAATGGACACACCATAATTTACGTAGTTCATCCAATGTGGGCTACTCCACGGAGAAAATATTTCACTAAAATTTTCTCAATCAATCTCTTGGGAATCCTTTCCCTATTACAATATTTATGGACCTTTTTCCAAAGGAGATACCAATCCCCTAAATCAATTTCATGGATCTCTATCCACAAGATAATTCTTTCTTCTCTACTCTAGCTGGTGATCCTATAGAAGACTACTACCTCCATTGCACTGGCTTGTGGATCTCTCTCCATTGAAGACTCTTGTCCTCACTCAGAAGACCTATCGTCACTACCCTAGATAATGTATCTCTATCGACTAGAGACTACTATCCTCTACTATGTCACCTCCAAAGATTTATCTCAAATCTACACTAAACACAGTCTGTCGATCTAGCACAAATATTTCCTCAAATTTGCATCAAACTTTGTCCTCAAATATGTACTAAAAATGGTCCTTCAGTCTATCACAATTTTTTTCTCGATCTATATCCTCAAGCCTTAACTCAAGGTTTGACTCAACTCTATTAGATCTACCCCAAATTTTTCAGTCTATCACAATTTTTTTCTCGATCTATATCCTCAAGCCTTAACTCAAGGTTTGACTCAACTCTATTAGATCTACCCCAAACCTTAACTCAAGGTTTGAACAAATCAATCAATCAACTCTGCTCTCAAGTCTTCTCAAAGACTTATCTCAAATCTAACTTGTAAGTTTCCATAAAAGCTCACACTAATCTATCTACAAGTCCTCTCTAGAACTTATCCAAATCTGCTACACAAGTCCTCTCTAGAACTTGTCCAAATCTTCTCCACAAGTCCTCTCTATAACTTTCTCAAATCTGCTCTAAAAGTCCTCACTAGAACTTTTACAAATCTGCTCTCTACAATTCCTCACTAGAACTTGTACAATATAATCAATAAGTCCTCTCAAGAACTTATCCAAATATGCTCAATAATATGTATTGTAAGATTCCACAAAAGCTTACCCAAATCTGTCCACAAGTCTTCTCAAAGACTTGCCTCAAATCTGCTCAACAAGTCCACACTAGAACTTGTCCAATCTCATATAAACATAAAGAGAATTGTTAGAGACTCAATATGCTCTATACTCATTACAATGCTCAAACACTTTCATTCACTCTTTTAGAAACATACATAGAATTTTTAGAGACTCAATATGCTTCAACTCAATCACTTTCTCAATTCAATTTAGAATATAGAATAGTTTGTTTTATGGAACTTGAACAATCACTTCACACACCCACTTGACCAGGCTCAACCAACTCTACTCAATTAATCACTCAATGAAATAATCAAATCCTAGTCCAAGCATATGATCTTTCACTCAAAATATTTCCAAAAATTCTCAACAACAAATCTCACATAACAATGATACTCATGTTATTTTCAAACACTAGTTCAAATTCTTTGCTCAACAACTCACTTTGAAAACAATGCTTATAAAACAAGGTTTCAATAAAAACTCCTTATTCCAGAAAAACTTTAAGCATTAACTCAAACACACTCAATAAGGAATCCCTAATCAATTCCTTTTCACTCCAAACTTATTTTCAGAAAACCAGTCAATCAACTCAACTATGGAAGAATGTGCTCATACCTTTTCTTGATGATGAAGGAACCTCAAATAACTGCCAAACACTTCTATGTCAAACTCAAAGAGTTTAGAAGATAAATATCTCTCACAATGTAATGCAAAAACTCAATTACACCTTATCACTTCATCTTTAAAAACAATCATCAACATACATAAAATATTTATCTAATTATACCTTATAATCTCCCAATTAAAATAAATTTAACATCCAACAAAATTAACTCAAAAACCTCCTTAATTAAATTTAATGTTAAAAATAACTTTGAAAAAAATCAAATCCACTTTCCTTATAACTCCAATAACATAAATTAATTACCAAACAAGTAACCTTTCATTTACCCTTATAACTCCCTTTTTCACCTTAGGAAAAACATTAGGCAAATAAAAAATATTTAATTAAAAGTACGTTTGCCACTTGTGGGATTCAAACCCACAATCACCACCTCCTCGTGTGTTCTAGTTGCAGGCTTGACCACCACATGTGCTAGGCACATGCTTGGAAGGCTAAGAGCACCACGTGCTTTTTCTTCCCAAGCATGGTTCTTAAAAAGTGCATGCCAAACAGATTTACACCTCGATGCTCAAGACAAACACACCAAAAACCTCCACGTGAGTCAATCGTATTCACTCCCGCTACAAAATGCTCTCGCAAAACATGCGCTACCAATGGACAACATTGTCCAATGGGAGTGAGGCCTTAAGCCCTCCCCACTAGTCTTCTTCCTAGAACTAAAAACAATTTGTTGTCTTCTTCCTCAACGATTTGCATGAAATAAACTTTGCTTGGTCGCTAAAAATCAATCGATGAAGGTAAGGTTTGAATGCCCCTTGGCATGGTATTTATACACGAAATCCATCATTTTTTTTTAAGTGAAAAACCCCTTGCGGGGCCGCCTTGGTCTGAGAGACCACGAACAAGGGGTTCTACACTATCAAAGTCACCAAGGAGTCGCACCCAACCCTGCCCGCACCATCATTATCAATTGGATTTTGGATACCCAATTCAACTTTTTTGTAGGGTGGATATTTGAACCTGGGACCTCTCTTGGAGGATTTCCCTCTCCTCTCCAACTCACCTACAACACCTGAGTACGAAATCCATCATTTGACTTAGACTTCGGCACTCCACAAAATTTGATGACGTCGATGGAGAAAAGACAATTGCAATTAAATTTAAACTTTGCCAACCTTACCATAAGGTAATTTAATTAAATTATAAATTAATTAATAATAATAATTAATATAATTAAGTTATAATTAATTTAATAACCAAAAGGATTATTAAATTAAATTAAAAATTAATATATATAATTAATTATATTTAATTTAATTCCTTAGGCCTCTCCGTAGGTTTTAAGAAAAACCTTTTATTTTGCCATCAATGGTTTTGAGAAAAACCATTTAAATCATGCTTCACATAAATCTCTTTTGGAACCAATCAAAAATACAATTCTTCTTAGAACCTTTTGACATCAATGACAACTGATATTCCTCAAAATGTCCAACAATATTCCCCTTTGTCATTGATGGCAACCCAAATTATTTTTACCAAGAACTTAACTTTTTCTTTGTTCTGCTCCCCCTGGGACATTGCTCCCCTAGCTCAATGCTCTTTCATTTTACTCAAATACCAAATCTCTCCCCTTACTCAAATCTCTCCCCCTTTGACATTAATGGAAAAGGGTCATCTTTGAGGCTCGGGGCTAAGAATGAGCCTCTTAGCTTAGCCGCTCCCCCACCTCCTCTTGAGGTCGTTAATTTTGGGGTGGGAGTATTTCTACTTCTAGAAAGCATTGTTCTTTACCTTTATCCTATTTTCTTCCTATTTGATCCTTTTGATTCCTCTAACTATTCCTTTCCATGTCCATGTTCCTGTCCATATCCACATTTCTATTCCTATTCATGTTCTCGTTCCTGTTCTTGTTCTTGTTCATATCAATGTTTCTATTCCTGTGCATATCCATGTTCATGTTCATATTTTTGTTCCTATTTCTATTCATACTTGATTCTAAAATGTCTGCTCTACACCACTTTGATGTGTGACCATCATTATTGCACTTATAACACTTAATTTTATAATTCCTTGTAGGTGCAAATGTCTTAGGATTTCTCCTAGTGAAGCCATACCCTCTTCTATAATGAACCCTGCAATTCATTGCCTTGTGACCAAACTAATTACATGAGTAGCAATACCCATTGAAAAGTTGTTTGTTTCCATATACTTATCTTTTGTGTGTCCTGCACTATGAATCCATGTGCCCAAACCTGTGACATGAAAAACATATTCCATTGGAGCTTCCTTGTCTTGACCTCATTGGTCTCTTAGTCTCTCTTGCCCTATTTTGATTATTGTTCCATCTATTTTTTCTTTGTGCATTGTTCCTATCCTTGTTGAACTTTCTATTGTCCAACTCATCCTTAGATTTCTCACTTTCTCTTACACTGTCTTATTTTGAAGTGTCTTCATCTAAAGTTTATTCTCCTCCATAACTTGAGGTTGACTTTCCTTCCCATATCTTTTGAACTTGTTCAAATCCAAGGCCTATTTTGCTTGATGTAGGATTTTGCATCTTGATGAACTTATCCACGTTCTTTGAGATTTTTTTTAACCCTTTTAGCTTGAATTTGGATTCTTATAAATATTCTCTTAGTAGTGCTACTTCTTGTGCTAAATTTTCACATTCTAATATCTTTGCTTCTAACTTATCCTTGAACTTCTTTGTATTAGCCTTTGATTTTTCTAGATACTCTATAAGAAATCTTCTCTCTTCATAACATTCTTGAAACTGAATTTCAAGTTTAGAGTTTTGCTTTCTAATCTTCTTTATTGTTTCAAGAGCATAAATAAGTTCTCCCTTGAGATAATATCCATCTTTCTCTAAATATTCCTTTATTTGTTTACCTTTTTCCATATTTTTATTTTCTATTGGCTTATCTTCTATAGGATCATCTTCTCCTTCTTCTAGTGCCATTAGAATATTCTCTTCTGATCCTACAAGTGTATCTTCATATTCATTATCACTAAAACTAAAACCATTTCTTGTACAACTATCTTCAATATGTACATATTTACCACATCTAAAACACTTAAGAATTACTGGAGTCCTTTTCTTAACTTGTTCTCATTAGCTAAAAAAATAGCATCACTATCACTTGAGTACTTACTTGCCTTATTAGCATAGTAGCTCCTCTTTTATCTTTGAAATAACTTCTTTCCTTATCTGCTTTGTCCATCCTTGTTTTTATTTTGGTGCCTGTATCTTTATGATTCCCTATTTCTGTGATCTTGTTTTTCTTCACCATTGTTATTCTTAGCTTATTGAAAATCTGTTGCATAATGACCATACTTTTCACAATTGAAACATTTAACATATTTTAGATCTCTAGATATTCTAGAATCTTTATCCCTTCTACCATAATTTTATTCTTCATCACTATATAACTCATTGTTTGATTCTGACTTCTTACCCTTTGTCTTCTTGATTGCTTTGAATGTTGCTTCTTTTTGGGGATTAGGTTCCTATTTTGTTCTCATCTTAAATGTTGTAATAATACCAAGAAACATATCTCGTGTCAAATAATCACCATATTTTGACTCTTCTCTAGTGGAAACCTTTTAGTTGAATCTCTTTTGATGAGGCCAAGAAATTGCCTCATCTATGAACACTTTTTGGACACATTCTACTTATTTGAATCACCCTTTTTATTATGTCTCTATGCTAATTTTGGGTAAAATGCATTATGTAATGATATTTGCATATTCTGAAATGTTAAGTGCATATATTCTATTTTACTGTTTATTTCTACAGTTTCACCTGTTTTCAGCTAATTTGTCAGTAGTAATTTAAAATCAGTAGTAATTGTTGAGTGTTTGGTGCTTAATAGTAGTATTCCTCTGTTTGAGCTAATTCAAATGCAAAAGGCACCAAAGACCTTGTCCCTTGTAGCTGACTGTGCAGGAAAATAGACTGTGACTGTGACAGTTCTAGCCAGCTGTACATATACAGCAGGGCTTAGAAATAGTCACTTCAACACATACCACCAATGCAAAAAGGATGTACAAGATAAAGGAAAACATTCTAGGTGGTCAAACACTTCTTCCCTACGCGTTTGGAGCACAAAATAGTAATTAAATGTCACTTCCTGTTATTTCGGAGCAGTGCAAGAATAATAGCGCAGGAATAGGGAATAGCGCAGGAACAACAGAGGATGGTCAAAAAGTGACATATCGGTAGAGGAAAGTATTGGCAATTGACCAAAAAGTTGCCCCAACTCATATTAACTGATTTTCTCAATGAATGCAGCTCAATAAGGTTGAATGGATCAAGTTTGACAAAGCAAGCTCATGCATTTTAGGAAATAGTTGTGCAAACAGTTGTAAATCCCTGCAAATCAGCAACCAAGCATATCAACATTACATTATAAATAAGAAAGCTCCCAGCATGGTTGGGCATATAGAAATATAGGCATATAGGCATATAAGAGAGAAATAGGCAATAGAGTGCAGTTATTTCTATAGCAGAATAGTAATCTACAGGTTTTTCTTACATTACTGTAATGCATTTCTAGATCTAATAAAAGGTGCAGTTTTTAGTTATCAATTAGCATGTTGAGTTGATGATTAGCATTTAAGTTTCTTTAGCATAACTCTTCACCTTCATCTAGTTCTGGAAGCAAGGGCCACTTGCAAGACCAGAGGAAGGCATCTTCTGACAGAATACATTGCTAATTTCTTGCTGTAGTAGGTTAGCAGAATTCTGTCAGTTTTCACTTCTTTAGTAGCTTTAAATTCAGATTTCAGTCTTGACAGCATTTTTCCATCATTCCATGCAACTTCAATATTTCTGTTTTAGATTTACAGCAACTTCAAGTTTTCTATCATTTTCCAAATTTGCAGCAATTTTCAGTTTTCTGTCATTATATTGTAATTTCCATATTTGTGACATTTTCCAGTTTTGCAATAGATGATAGTTTGAATTTCTAGATTTAGAACATGCTCAGGGAATTGTAGTTAGTTTATTTTTTTGCAACTGTGTGTGATTTCAATTATGCAATTTACCTTTTTGTTAATTTCAATTTAGCAACATTTCATTTTTTGCTATTTCAGATTCTGCTTTTCTTGCAAGTTTTAATTCAGCTTTATTTTTTGCAATTTGATTTCCAGTTCTAGGAATTAGAGGTCACACAAAAACCCCCAAAAATACTAACTATTCCACCAATAAAACCCTATTCTTGAATGAATTGAACTTGCAGCTGTGACACCTTCTATTGTATACAGCCTTTGGACACCGCCCTGGACTGACACATATAATGATTAAATGATGAATGAACAACGACACTCATCATTTTTGGCATCATTGCCGGGGACAAATAGGTGTTGTTAGAAAAAATGAAATAGGTCAAGAATTGTGTTACAATCTTTGAAATACTGCATTTCAGTTTATTTAGTGAATAGGCATGAATGCATAGGCTAAGGGACAAAAGAGGGAGGTTTATCCGAAGTGGATCTGAACCACCAAAGCGACCTGCTCGATCAGATGAAGAATTGCCTATATTTTAAATCCTTGGGGAAACTAAGCAAGACATACCTTCTTCATCAGCTAAAGTTTTGGAAAAATTAGAAAGAGAGCTTTTTGAAGCACTAGCTGCTAAACATTCCCCTCAAACTGGACAATTCCCATCATACTCTAGAAAGAAAACAACTATGGCTGATGCAACAGCACCCCCATGTGGATATGATAATCTTGATGATCCTCCTAAGACTTTTGAGTATCCCATAAGATTGGATCCACTTCTAGATGCCCCCATGAAAACAATTTCTCCATCCATATTGCCAATTTTTAGGGGAACTGTTTCAGAAGATCCTGATCAATTTTTGTTTGAATTCAAGGTGTTATGTCAAACTTATGACTACATAAATGATAATCAGAAATTGAAATTGTTTCCTTCCACACTTAAGGACGCTGCTCTCTGATGGTTCATGAGCAATCTTGAACCTAACTCAATTCGTACCTGGGATGAAATGGAGACTGCATTCTTAAATAAATATCAGGATTATTGTAGAGTAAGAAACAGGAAAGATGAGTTGTTTAGGATCAAGAAAGAAGAATATGAGAGTCTAGAAGATTATCTTGATCGCTTTGCCTTTGTCCAAAAGAGGTGTGGTGCTGTAGAACCAGATTTCTTAAAACCTATCTTCTTAAGAGGATTGCAAGATGAATCTAGGGAAGTATTAGATTTAATGGGAAGAGGAGACATAGATCAACTTGACCTTGAGGATATTGTGGAATTATGCAAAAATTATTCCCGCACTCACCACCGAAGAAAGAAGTGAAATTCTGGCAGTAATGACATAAAAGAGTTGATGGAGAAAATGGCTAATTTAAAAACTGATATCCTTGTTCAACTTAATACTGCATTAGGTGAGAGAAATACAAAATCTAATTCTACACCACCTTTAGCAATTTATTGCCCAAGGTGTAGGAGTAAGCATGCCTTGCAGGACTGCCCCCTAAATAAAACTTCTATTTGTGGAATTTGTTCCAAGGAACATTCAACAGATAAATGCCCTTTGTTGCCTCATCTAAAAACTATTTTGGGCACCCAAATAGAAGAACTTAATTCTATTGGGCAGAGATCCGATGGTGGTTATGCACAATATCCCAATGCTCCTAGATTTCCAAACTGAGGACAATCTCCTTGGAATATGAATATGCCATGGGGATAGGTAGAAGTTTCTGCATAACCTTGGAACCAACCTTGGACAGCTCCTCCAGATTGGTCACAATCTGGATGGATGAACCCACCTTGGCATACCATGCCTCCACAATGGACACAACAAGGACAAATATGGGGACAACAATATCAACCCTATCAAGGACAACAATATCAACCCTATCAAGGACAACAAAAGTATCAGGGACAAGCTCAAAACTTGTTGCCTGCTCCTAATCCCAATTTTTAGGGAAGAATACAACATCAACAAACTCAACCAGTGAAACAACCTCCACTCCCAGCTCAGCCTGTGACTAACCCAAATAATGCCAGAAAAATAGCCCCTGTTTATGAGGCTGAGTCTGAAGACACTGCTATAGTTCATGTACTTGACTGTAGTAACATCCAGCTACGTTTAGGAAAGATTTTATCTGAACCTATTCCACCCACCATTGAAGAAATTAGTGAGAAACAAGAACCTCCAAATCAAGAGGCGTTGCAACAAAAACAAAAAGAAGAAAAAACAACAAAAATGCAGGAATCTTCTCCAGTAGCCTTACCATACCCTGAAAGGTTTGATCATGTTGATACTACCCCTGAATCAGAATTAGTAACAGAACTCAAAAATATGTCAATTTCTCTTCCTTTGCTGCAAGCAATAAGGGATATACCTTTAATCAACAAGACTATTCAGGAGTTATGTATCAAGAAACCTGGTAAAAAGAAAAGCCTTTCCTAAAACTATTCAGGTAGAAGGGAAATTAGCTTATCTATTGGCTGGGAAACTAGTTCCTCCCAAGTATAGTGACCCAGGCAGTCCAGTAGTTATAGTTACTATTGAAGTGATGCAAATTCCTAATGTGCTAATTGACCTTGGAGCTGTAATTAATGTAATGACTAAAGACACAATGCAAAAATTGTAGCTCCATAATCTCAGTACTACCACCATAGTCTTGGAAATGGCAGATGGGTCAGTAGCTAAACCAGAAGGTATCTTAGAAGATGTGGTCGTTAAAGTCTCTTTGTGGGAATATCCTGTAGACTTCTTGGTGTTGCAACCTAGAACTTCAGTCAATAGATACCCTATCATTCTAGGATGACCTTGGCTAGCTACTGCAGCTGCATTTATAGACTGCAGGTCAGGGGAAATGATCATTTCCAATGGTATTGACCTGCAGAAAATTTCTTTGTATCCACCAGCTCAACCTTCAACTAAATTTTTTGGATAAATTTGGTATCCTGAATCTGATGAAGAATATGAACAAGAAACCATTGTTACTTTGGCTACAATCATAGTGAAGGAACATATTGAGGAAATCACTGCACCAGAAAGAGAAATATTCAAGAATGAAACTGTCCTAATTGAAACATTACAATCAGAAGGACTAACTGATGATCAAAATCTTGTTCATCGGTTGTTGTGGCAAGAAGAGGAACAAAATTCTGAACTTCTGTCATCCATGCCTAATCAAGAAAGATCATTCATTCTACCACATGGGTGGCATCATCATCTCCTTAACACCTTCAAATGTCCTCTGATTCCACCAGGTATCATTTTTGAGACAGATTCTAGAGTATTTCATACTCTACGGCCACACCATTGTCCATTAAATGCATTAATTAGTAACTATGAAGCAGTTAATTCTATCTATCCAGTGATCAAACAAATTGAAGTTCAGCCAAGGAAATTTTTGAATATTAATAGAAATGCTTCTTAATGATGGAGGAAGGAATTGTTCTAGGACATCATATCTCTTCTTTTGGAATCAAGGTTGATCCTAAGAAGGTTGAAGTCATCAAAAACCTTCCCCCTCCACAAACTCAGACTAATGTACGCAGTTTCTTAGGACACATTTGTTTTTATCGCAGATTCATTGCTAATTTCAGTACCATAGCAAATCCCATGTTTGCTTTGCTTATGAAAGATTTTGAATTTGTTTGGTCTTCTGAATGTCAAAATTCCTTTGAAAAGTTAAAGGAGAAGTTAACCACTCCACCTATTTTAAGAGGTCCTAATTGGGAGTTACCCTTTCATATTCAAACTGATGCTTCCAATAATGCTATTGGAGCTGTGTTAGGACAGATTGAAAATGGGGAACATTATGCAATATATTATATCAGTAAAAACTTGACAGGAGCTGAGAAAAACTACACTACTACTGAAAAAGAATTCTTGGCTGTAATCTATGCTATTAACAAATTCTGACACTACATCACAGGGTATCAAGTATTCATCCATACAGATCATACTGCAATCAAATACTTGATGAATAAACCATTGGTTAGTGCAAGAATTATTCGTTGGTTGATTCTATTGCAGGAATTTGATGTTACCATAGTAAACAAGCCTGGGAAATCTAATGTAGTTGCAGATTTCTTGTCAAGAATACCAAATGCAGATACAGTGGAAGTTGTAGAAGATACCTTTCCAGATGAAAAGTTGTTTGATGTTTCTGTACAATCTCCATGGTTTGCGGACATAGCTAATTACTTGGCTACAAGGAAGATTCCTCTTCACTTTACCCCCAAACAAAAGAAACAATTAATTAAGCAAAGTTCTTCTTTTAAATGGATAGAGGGCTTACTGTTTAAATGCATTCCTGATCATGTTTTACGTAGGTGTATCCACCAAGATGAAGTATATGATATCCTACGGGCATGCCATGATGAACCATCAGGAGGGCATTATTCAGTCAAAAGTACTATTCATAAAATCTTGGGAACCGGATATTATTGGCCATCTTTGCATAAAGATGTAAGGAAGTACATTAGACATTGTGATGCTTGCCAGAGAATGGGAAAACCTACCTTTACTAATGAAATGCCATTACAACCTCAAATAGGAACAGAACCATTTGAAATATGGGGTTTAGATTTCGTAGGACCCATTAATCCCTCTTCCCAAGGCAAAGTGCATATCTTGGTATGTACTGATTATGTTACCAAATGGGTAGAAGCTCGTGCCTTTAAGCATGCTAGAGAGGAAAAAGTTGTTGATTTTCTGTATTCACAGATTTTTCTACGTTTTGGAGCCCCACAATCCATCACCACAGATCAAGGACCCCAGTTTACTTCAAAAGTTGTTGAAGCCTTCACTCAACTCTATCAAGTCAAACACAGAAAATCCTCACCTTATCATCCACAAGCCAATGGCCAAGTCGAGGTGACTAATAGAGAATTAGAATGAATTCTGACCAAAACCATAGCAGTCCATAGAAGGAATTGGCTAGACAAGTTACCAGAAGCTATTTGGGCTTATAATACCACATGGAAATCCACCACTGGATTTACCCCATATGAATTAGTTTATGGAAAACAACCTCTTTTGCCTATTGAATTTGAATTACTAACTCTTCGAACTGCTTTGGAAGTAGGTATTGATCTGTCACAAGCACAAGAAGATCGCATTCTGCAACTTGATGCATTGGATGAACTACGCATGGATGCCCTACATCAGACGGAGATGATCCAAGCACAAAGGAAGATGTGGCATGATAGTCACATTCAGCGAGCGAAGATTTCAGCAAGGTGATTGGGCCTTGTTGTTTGATTCACAATACAAGGACTTCCCTAGAAAGTTGCAGACCAGATGGCTTGGGCCGTACCAAATTGAGGAAGTGTTTGACAATGGAGTTGTTCGCCTTACACCTATCGATGACTCACAACGCAAATTGGTGGTAAATGGACATCGTCTTCGTATGTACCATAAACCACAAAACAAGGAGGAATTTCTCAAGCAATTGGGAAGTTTGGATGTACACATTTGGGAAGAAAGCTCTTCTTCCAACTCGAATTCAGCAGATTAACACAATTGAAAAAAAAAAAAAAAATAAAAAATAATAAAATAAAAACTCAGAAAGTGAAAACCTCTTTGAGGCGCTCCTGAGTTGGGTTCACATGAAAACCGGTGTTCCGGCATGTTTACCTAATTGGTTTCACCCTCATTGTTCCATGACCATTGTTTCACCTATTTTTAGATTGCACTTGCCTTAGTTCAAAGATTGGTTAGCTAGAAATTTCAGCAGGAGCACCCTGAAATGTAGATAAAATGGTTTTAACAGGTATGTGCCTTCTCATTTTCTGAATAGTGTAAATTATTAGTATATAGTGTATATATCCTTGATTAGTATAAAGCATGTAAAAAGGGGAATCAAAAGTAGAAAGTGTTTTACAAATGCCTCTGCCTAATTCTGCTCTAGAATGCAAAAATGAAAACTGCATCGGAATCAGTAACCAAAGCGTAGGAATAAACTGTTTTATTCCCAAAGCGCAGGAATGAACTGTGTAAACCACTAAGCGCAGGAATGAACTATTTTATTCACTAAGCGCAGGAATAAGTCATTAAGGGCAGGAATGGGTTTTGTGTAAAAATTTTATGACACGTGGCCTGCGGTAATTTATTTGGTTGAAAAGGGAAAGTTCAAGTCTTGGATTTCGTGCAGCACGTGAAAGTTGACAACCATAACAAAACCAATGAAAATTGGGGGTTGACGACATCGTAAACGCTGCCACGACATTCTGCATGTTTCAAAGCAGTTTCGGTGCTAAGGAGTGAAAAGCCCTAAAAACAGAAAACACAAACACAGGTCATAAAAATTTGCAGCCACCGACACACAGAAAGCAGCAGAAGATACCATGGGTGGAAAGAAGGTTAGAGCAGAACCTGAGAACATCAGCTACCTGGAAATAGATGTTGCGTCCCTGCAAATTTTTACCAATGGAGGATTTCTGCCATTTCTGCGCAAATTCGATGGTTATTCTGAGGGCCTGGCGGCAGAATTCGCACGTACCTTCCGAAATGATAGAGTACACATTGTTGGGATGTTTATCCAGGTAACCCCTGAAATACTTAGTCAGATTATTGAATTTCCCCTTCAAGGTTTGCAAATTGTTAAAACCGACAGAAATACTTTACCAGACCTAGTAAATCAATTTACGAAAGAAGGGGATAGGCAAATCAAATTTTTAATGAATAAAAATGTGTGCAAAGGGGTAAAAAGGTCTAGTTTGCAGTCTCCTTGGGATGATGTCGCAATGTGGGTAATGCGGTACATTACCTGTGACGGCCAGTTTCCTGTTGTGTCTGGCCCACACCTCAGAATCCTTAACCATTTGCGCCATGGAGCAGCTAGACCAAACTGTAGGGTCAACATTCCTCTGTATCTTTACCAAGAACTTAAAGCCATGGCTCTAAAATATCAAGCAAGGAAGGGAGGCCCTAAACATCATGGGCTAATTAAACTCATCTGCAAATACCATTTTAGGGGAAACCCTAGAAACTTTGACCGTTTCTTCTCTCCATGGGCAGAAATTAATGATGCAAACTCAGCACCAGAGGGAGAGGAAACAGAAGAGGAAACAGAGGAAGATGCAGAAGAAAATCCTCAGCCAGAGCCCTCTGAACATAGAATTTCCCCTTCACCTGATAGTCCCCCATCTTCTAGAATTAGGAGACAACATGCATCAACATCTGAATCTCGGATAAAAAGGAGAAGGGTGACATTTGCAGACAATGTACAGCCCAATAGAGAAATTGGAGGTTCCAGTGAGCAGGCATCTACTCCAGAATCAACAACAGAACCCATGTCTGTTCCTGACCCAACAGAACAATCTATAGTTGCTCCAAAACAAGCAGAAGCTGCATCTGCTCAGGAACATCCAAAACCTACAGGGTTGAGAAGGTCTGCAAGACTTCAGAAAACAAAAACCTTGTCAGAAACACCAGTACATATTGCAGACCCAATTAGTTTGTCAGAAGAAAAATAAATTAGGGCAGACAGTTCACAGGAAACTGCACAGGAAACAAAAATACAGCCAATGGAATTGGACCTAACAATAGAAGAAACTGTAATAAGCCCTATCTTTCCATTGGTTGATTATCCTGACTCTGAATCTGAAGAGCATATAAACTCTGATACTGAACCAGCTAGGATTGAGGAGCATATTCCCATGTATTCTAAGTCTGACAAATATTCTAAATTTGAAAAATATACTGAGTCTGAGACACATTCTGAGTCTGAGACACATTCTGCGTCTGAGGAAGAAGTTGACATCCACACTCAGTTGCATGCTGCAAGGAGTGTTATTAAAACCCAGACCAAATGGATTGATCAGGCTGAAGAGGCCATGAAAGAAAAAGATCAACAAATTTTTTAGCTGCAGCAGCAAGTTCAAGAATTGCAAAACAAATTGTTGCAGTTGGAAAATCAGTCTACAGGATTGACAGAAATAGTACCTGATGAATGGGCTCAAATTCTCCTAAATTTGGTTGGACAATCAAAAGATGCAACAGCACAGGCACAGGGATCACCTGTCATAGATGCAGCAAGAGTAGAGACATCTGATGGTATGCTTCTGCAAGAGGATCCATCTGAAATTTTGATGCAGAATGACAGTCCTCTTCAGTAGGGCATTCAAACATTTTCTGTGCAGGACCAAATAGTTGCAGCTCAGGAACAAGTGTCCACACTCTCTCCTCTAGCACAAATGCTTCCTCATGAAAATCCAATCACTATAGTAGTTACAGTAGAACAGGGGACACAGACAGATTTGCCAATTGCAACATCAACTGTAGAAGTTGGGGTACAGGTGAACATAGTGGCTCAAATGCAACCTATTTTGAGGCCCCCAAACACAGTGCCCTTGACTAGGTACAATGAAGACCTAGCCTATTGGATGACTCAGTGTCATCAATTAGAGGGGAAAATTGCAACTTTGAACTCTACCACAACCAAACTAGAAGAGAAAGAAAAAGAAGTCAACAGGTTGAAAACACAGGTAAAAGATGTATGTCAAATTGCAGAGTATGCAATACAGTGCAGAAGACCACCTAGGTTCTACAGCCTCCTACTCAAGGAGAGGTACCTACTGATGATTAGGAGACGGTTTCCCCCTTGCCCCCCCATTGGGGAAGCCTTGGGGGAGATCAAGGGAGACAGAACTTATTATGTGAGTTATTCTTACATAACTTCTTTTTACCAACAGAGAGCATGTTTTTGCCTCACATTTATACAGGAGATTTACAACTGAGGGCCTTTATGTCCACCTTACAAAATAATATTTATTGGGACTCAGAGAAGAAGATAGCCAAGGACTTAGAATCACAGGCAGTTTTACTTGTCAGGCCTGCTCCTCTCAATCACAGGGATTGTACCAGTACTCACTACTCCTTTATGAGGGATCCCAGAATAAGACAACTTTATCTAGGAAATCTACAAAAAGGTATAACTCAATTTCAAAAAATTTGTGCAGATTTCTTTGATGATGTTGTGGCAGCATGTAAGAATAGATGGGGTGAATTGTCTATCTCCCTACAAAAATGGGAGCCAATTTCTCCCACTAACCTGTTTTGGTCAAGGAGAAGGGCAGAAGGTATTATACACATTATTTCAGAAATCAAAGAACATTGGATAGGGCTAAGATATAGAATGCCCATAGTTATCACTCCTGTCCCCTATTTCTTTGATAATGATCCACAGCCTGACGAGGACTTCCAACAATGGTTTCAGTCTATAAAAACAGTCAGTGGGTTCTACAAAATTGGTGGTGCATTGTTAAAATTTCATGAAAGATGTCTAGATCTGGACCTGTGTGCTTCGATAGTTGCACAAAATGCATGAGGACATGCATTACCATAAGTTGGGGGGAAAATGATGAGGCCAGGAATTGCCTCATCTATGAACACTTTTTGGATACATTCTACTTATTTGAATCACCCTTTTTATTATGTTTCTATGCTAATTTTGGGTAAAATGCATTATGTAATGATATTTGCATATTCTGAAATGTTAAGTGCATATTTTCTGTTTTACTGTTTATTTCTGCAGTTTCACTTGTTTTCAGCTAATTTGTCAGTAGTAATTTAAAATCGGTAGTAATTGTTGAGTGTTTGGTGCTTAATAGTAGTATTCCTCTATTTGAGCTAATTCAAATGCAAAAGGTGCCAAAGACCTTGTCCCCTGTAACTGACTGTGCAAGAAAATAGATCGTGGAACTGTGACAGTTCCAGCCAGTTGTACATATACAATAGGGCTTGGAAACAATCACTCCAACACATGCCACCAATGCAAAAAGGATGTACAAGATAAAGGAAAACATTCTAGGTGGTCAAACACTTCTTCCCTACGCGTTTGGAGCATGAAATAGTAATTAAATGTCACTTCTTGTTATTCTGGAGTAGTGCAGGAATAATAGCGCAGGAATAGGGAATAGCGCAGGAACAACAGAGGATGGTCAAAAAGCGACAGATCGATAGAGGAAAGTATTGGAAATTGACCAAAAAGTTGCCCCAACTCATATTAACTGATTTCCTCAATGAATGCAGCTCAATAAGGTTGAATGGATCAAGTTTGACAAAGCAAGCTCATGCATTTTAGGAAACAGTTGTGCAAACAGTTGTAAATCCCTGCAAATCAGCAACCAAGCATATCAGCATTACATTATAAATAAGAAAGCTCCCAACACGGTTGAGCATATAGAAATATAGGCATATAGGCATATAGAAGAGAAATAGGCAATAGAGTGCAGTTATTTCTATAGCAGAACAATAATCTGCAAGTTTTTCCTGCATTACTGTAATGCATTTCCAGATCTAATAAAAGGTGCAGTTTTTAGTTATCAATTAGCATGTTGAGTTGATGATTAGCATTTAAGTTTCTTTAGCATAACTCTTCACCTTCATCTAGTTCTAGAAGCAAGGGCCACTTGCAGGACCAGAGGAAGGCATCTTCTGACAGAATACATTGCTAATTTCTTACTACAGCAGGTTAGCAAAATTCTGCTTTCACTTCTTTAGCAGCTTTAAATTCAGATTTCAATCTTGACAGCATTTTTCCATCATTCCATGCAACTTCAATATTTCTGTTTCAGATTTGCAGCAACTTCAAGTTTTCTATCATTTTCTAGATTTGCAGCAATTTCTAGTTTTCTGTCATTTTACTGTAATTTCCAGATTTGTGACATTTTCCAGTTTTGCAATAGATGATAGTTTGAATTTCTAGATTTAGAACATGCTCAGGGAATTGTAGTTAGTTTATTTTTCTACAACTATGTGTGATTTCAATTCTGCAATTTACCTTTCTGTTAATTTCAATTTAGCAACATTTCATTTTCTGCTATTTCAGATTCTGCTTTTCTTGCAAGTTTTAATTCAGCTTTATTTTCTGCAATTTGATTTCTAGTTCTAGGAATTAGAGGTCACACAAAAACCCCCAAAAACACTAACTGTTCCACCAATAAAACCCTGTTCTTGAATGAATTGAACCTGCAACTGTGACACCTTCTATCGTATATAGCCTTTGGACACCGCCCTGGATTGACACATATAATGATTAAATGATGAATGAACAATGACACTCATCATTTTTGGAAGATGTTATAAAAATAAATAGTGTGGAAGGAAGAATCGCTTTTATATTGAATCGC